>JAMZAV010005736.1:0-41936 GCA_024449915.1 Sweltsa coloradensis
ATATAACAAATCTTGAATACAACTTACACAAATTTTATTAATGCTTTTACACTTAAAAAACACACTGAACCTTACTTTGCCCCTACTCTTCCGTTATCGTAAGCACTCCTACTAATTAATACGCGACTCCATCCTAAGATGTGACAGGCCTTGGTGCCTCCTCAATTGGAACTCTCCAACGCCCGATAGGCCACCACACGTCCACCCTAACACTCCACGAAGACCACCCTAACACTCCACGAAGACCACACTCCTCACCCCCAACTTACAACTAACTGACTTCTTGTAGGCGCATGGCCCTGCAACTTTTGACTGTTTTTACCCCCCACTCCTGTGACGTATCTAGTTTTCGTCGAATCCAACAACTATCTACTTTGTGCTGCTCAACTTGCTATTTCCTCCCGATACTTTTATATAGTGGACTTAGGACCTTTTGGCCTGAAGCCAAGTTACCCCCCTCTCTGGACTGGACTAGTTTTGTAGTTTCTGCGATACATCACAGTACCAAGAACTGAGTTTAGATTGGGTAATTATCTTGTTGTTTGCCCATGCACACTAATGTGTCTCGTCGACCTGGCATTTTGGACGTCCACCGCAAGACTTCGCTAGCTAAAATTCGAGACGGATGGCGGGGTTGTGAATTCGGCTCCTTTCACCTGTCACTGTGAAGACCAATTATCTACTCCTACACAGTACGCCTGACTGCCTATTCCCTCGCCGAACAAGCTTCTCCCGGCTTCCATAACCTTGAAGGCATCCACGCACCTGTAGCTCGGTTTCTAGGTCCATATTCGTAATGGTGTTTGATTGTTACTAATCAGAATTAGTATTCAATCAAACAGTTAAAATGCAGATGAGCTGATCCCTAATACGTTAGTATGCAAATGAGCTGATTCCTAATACGTTAGTATGCAGATGAGCTGATCCCTAATACGTTAGTATGCAGATGAGCTGATCCCTAATACGTATTTATCTATACAAGTAATTGGTTGATATGCAAATACGGTCGAATTTAAAGATCTGGAGGAGGTAGGCCATCCCTATCGCCTCACCGGTTTCAAAGTCACACATTACTGACTTGATATTTATAGTTGGGTTGGTTTCTTGAAGATGTTGAAACACCTGGGCATATCCGGCTCTTGTCTTTGAGTCATGAGCACGAATACTGCTTCAGAACTTCAATTACGTCAAAATAACAATGCTGCGGAATATTGCCCCGCAGGAACTCTTGAATTTCTCGCCTTTTGTCATGCAAGTTAGTCCATGGATCTGCTTGATTCGGCGCCGACACCTCGATGTCGACACACGAATCGAACACCATCGTAGCGATTTTGAGCGTTGCCAAGTCTTTTAGGCTTCGAGGCTGTCGGAGGGGCGGCATCTTAGATCTGAAACAACCCACAAGGTTTGCACATGTTGTTTCCTTGTAACAAGATCGAGCCTATAACTTCATTGTGCAGGCAAACACAAACATAACTACAGGGGCTTGCAGCTCTGGAATCGTGGTTATGACCAGCACAGGCCTGTCCACCCCTTCTCCCCCCGCGTCAAACCTTACGCCCCACCCCTTGGAAAAAGTATACATGTTAGTAAGTAGTAACTCACACTAATAGAAATTGTTTTATCTTGGAGGCGCGAATAATCTTAGCTGTTGAAGCGCCCTAAAACAACCTCAGCAAAGGATCTTTTAAAAACTGGTTATGACATCCTTAAGTATTTCTTCCTAACTCAAAAATCGGAATATTTTCGGGCGCACGGATCTTTTCGCCGCTCTTCTAGTAGATTGAAAAACTTGTTTGTCACGTCTGAGAATCGGTCAAACTTATCTTATTCTTATCCTGGAATATCTTCCAAGAGGTGAAGACTTATGTGATGTGTGGTGTAGTTTTAAATACTTATTGTGTTTTACTATCCTGCACAAAGTACAACAATGAAAGGAAAAAGTTAAATTAAAATCTACACTCAATAAAATTTTATCTGTAGATTCCAAAACACTTAAAATATTTTTATTTTCTTGCACAATGTAGAGCTATTTTCACGTAATTTAGCTAACATTTTAAATAGGTCAACCAAAAAAAATCTTATGGGCACTGATAACTCGACCAGGTTTCTTTCATCGGCCTGAAGAAAGCCACGCCTAGTGGCCGACATATGTGTTTGAGTTTGCGGGAAGGCACATAGCCAATTTGTCCCCTATGACAACCTTCTTGGTCTTTGGGCCAGCTTTGTGTAGTTAAAGGGAATGGCGTGCCCCCGTTGCTCCGTTTTACAGCTAGAATAACTTTAAATCATGGGGCGTGCGGTAAATTGCATTATTTTGAAAATTTTTCTTTTGTATGTTTTTTAGTTATTTTATTTTTTTTGGATTTTTGTATAAGGCATCGGACACCACTTTATTGTGTTTTGGGCTTCAAGCCCTCTTCGGGTGCCTGTTTTGTTTTTACATATTAAAAAGGCAAAAAAATAATAATAAAAATAATAATAATAATTAATAAAAATAATAAAAAACCCCATGACAACCTTTTACTTGGAAATGGCATACTACGAGGCTCGATTAGAAAGTGTTTTTCAGTGGGATTTATTTGGGGTTTTGTGTTTTTTTTTGATATAAAACGTTGGTTGGAATTCTTTACCGCACTACGTTAGCAGGTGAGTGGAAGCTTCCTATGAGTTTATATTGTGTTTTATATTTTTAAATTATTTACTTTTTTAACTAAAAAAAGTGTTTTTTTTGCTCAAGGGAAAATAGTAGAGAATGCACGCTTTTGTTTAAATTTTTTATGAACAACGTCAGGAGGAAAGGTTCTTTTTAAAGGAATTGGGTAAAAAGATGCACTGTATGTTAGAGTAATATATCGAAAAGGGAAACCCAGGATATTTAACGAAAAAAATTAAAAATGACCCGGAACTAAAAAAGAGACGGGGTTGATGAAATGATAACCTTAATCATACATAAAAAACCCCAAAACCATGGATAAGAGGAAATACCGAATTAAGTGGTGCCTTTTTTATGTGCAAGAAACAACGGGGACAATAAATTTAAAACAAACCCCCCAATTTTGGGGGAACGCAACCCTAAAAAAAAGACCAGATCTGAATGCCCAATAGCGATCAAAGGAGATTCATTGAAAAAAAAGAAAATTTCTGATTACGATTAAGTGTAATCAAACAAGATGAAAGGTTGTGTTTAAGGGGTATCCTCAGCCTCAATCAAAAGGGGAAGAACGGGACAATGCATTCCCGTACAAGTTTTTCCGATACCGTGATGGAAGAACTAGAAAATTGGTCCGTAGGGGTGGTAGAGAGGAACTGAATGTAAAGAAAAATCTAGAGAAAGTGCATCCTGTTTGACGAAAAAAAGTGCCAATTAATGGACGAAATTATTTCTAAATGGTACAAATCAAAATATTCCCATAAAATCCCGTACGCCTCACAAAAATAAGATTAAAACAAAAAAGCAGAAAAATTAATCCAAATGCAAACGCTGTTTTAGACAGAATTATTTTTTAAATTGCATCAATAAAACATAACAACCTTAATCTTTCTATTTTAGGGAAAACGGCCTCAGTTATACAGAAAAGTTGAAAAAAAAGAACAATCATTTTTTTAAAAACAGTCGTAAAACCAAAGTGGAAATACAAATTAAAAAAACAAATAGTTTCATGGGGGAAAGCCCCTACCCTTGGTTTCAAAAAAAGAACAAAAAATTAATCTTTTATAAACTTACTGTAAGAAACGAAAACTTTTTGAAAAGTTTATAACAATTTCCCAAAAGATGGGGTTAAGTAGAAGAGAAATTGAAACAGAAGCTCCAGGCAAAAGCTCAAAAAAAAAAGATACAAAAAAAGAACGCTGAAATTTAGACAAAAAAAACTTTCTCAGAAAAGGAAAAATAATTCTAAGAGAGCTTAAAAAAAAAAACATCGAAATAAAAAAAATCCCCAACAAAAGATGAAATAAAATTTTTTTTGGGAAAATCAATCTGGGAAGATAACAAAAAGCAAAATCAAAAGCTAAATGGATTCAACTCAAAAATTTGGATTTGCTGATCTCCGGATTAAATTGGGGAAAAAATTACTTTGGGGTGATTTGTTATTCCCTTCGGAAAAGTTTAGCGGGAAAGCACCAGGGCCAGACAAATTACCCCAAATTTTGGGCTAAAACAACGACACCCACTCATACTATTCTAGTAACTTTGCTAATAATGTTTTGGGGTTTCTCCTGAAGCGCACCAGTAGGGTTTTGAAAACGGGGGTTACGAAATTTGTTACCGAAGTCTGCACAAACTGAAAAACCCAAAAAATTTAGCCCTATCACATGTTTACCTAAATGTATAAAACTTAAGTAAATTATAATGAACGAATGCAATTTTTTTTAGCTAAAAAATAATTTAATGCCATTAGAGAAAAAAAGGTTGTTGTAGAAATACGTATGGCTGAAGGACATTTTCTTTGAGTAAAGCATAATGGAAAATTGAAAACAGAGGCAGAAGAAATTTTAGCGTGGGTTTTGGATTGATTACAAAAAAGCATTTGATAGTGTGCCACATAGTGGGGATATTAAAAGAGGGAAAAGGAAAGGTCAGCCCAATTGTTGTAAATTTCGCAAAATTATGATTTTTACTTGGAAATAAAAGTATGAAATAAAAAGGGGGGAACCGAAAAAATCGTTTCAAGTAATGTTCACTAAAACGAGGAATTTTTCAGGGTGATTCGTTATGCCATTTCTTTTCTGCATGAGCTTGTTTCCCTTTGACAAAGTGCCTCAATGACGCGGGTTTTGGGGGGTAGTATTATTCCCCAAATGAAGATAAAGTTCGCATCTTCTGTACATGGACGATTTAAAATTTTTTGAAAAAAAGACGAAGAACTTAGATCTTACTAAATTCGTCAAAACTTCAGTGACGACATTTGTATGGAATTTTGGAATCGAAAAGTGCAAGAAAGCGACTTCAAAAGAGGGAAGATTGTCTCAAGTGAAAACACCCAACTTGACGGCATATCATTTTGAGGACATTGGCAAGAAAAAACTTATAAATATCTTGGAGTAAAAGAAGGTAACGTTTTCAGCATACATTAATGAAAGATAAATTGAGAAAAGGGAATACAAACGACCCCTAAGATTAATATGAAAGTGAATTGAACGGACGAAATAAAATTTTCCCAATTGGTCAATTTGCTGTGCCAGTATTATTTATGTTTTGGGATTTTAGATTGGAGCATTGAAAATTTAAGAGATTGTCGAAAAACAAGAAAACTGTTGACAAAAAAGGGAAAATGCACCATCCACGAGCGGACGAAAAAAAGACGAAATTTCGCAAGGAAGAATGGAGGTCGTGGAATAAAAAAAACAGAGGGGTCAAAAAACGAAAATTTGGGGTTTTAAGTTTATACAAGAAGGTAAAAAAGATGAAAAATTTATTAGAAGGTTTCAAAAACATGACTAGCAAAGCTATGAGAAAATCTATCATTAAGTTAAAAAACAATTTCAATCAGGTATGGAATTAACCGATATTAATCAGATCAATGGGCCCATCACTAACAAGGTAAAGGTTATCAAGAAAAAATTAAGAATATATCCGGAAAAGATTAAAAAGTTGCTGGAATTTAAAAACCTTGCATGGACAATATATTACACGATGATGCAACCAATATTGCCAAGATAAAACCAAAATAAGTGGCTGGGCAGAAGTAATCTCAAGGGTGAAACTAAAAAAGTTTTATTGTAGCTGCACAAGATCAACCCCTTAAGAAAAAAAAATTACGAAAAAAAAATTTCTCAAACTCAAAGAGAGGCAAGTGTCGTTTGTGTAAGCTTTATAAAAAAGCGGGACATTTTTCTGGATGCCCGGTCTTAGAAAAAAAGGAATACATTGATCGAAGAAAAGGTTGGGCATATTTGCTTGGGGAACATTTGTAGAAGTTTAACATCGAAACTTCGAAAAATGGACAGCATAAACCGAGCAAGTAGTTGCAAGGAAAGGACCAATTGTGGAAGAGCAAATAAAACTGATCAAAGGGTTTCTTCACAACAACCAGCATTGTTGTTAAAAAAAAAGAGACCAAAAAGTTTGATCATCATGTAGTTTTTTCCATCAACCGCAACATGTATTAAAGAAGCAGAGAAAGCACAAGAATCAACCCTTCAAATAAAATTCAACGAATGTGGAATGTCAGTTGAAAGGTTGTTCCCAATAAAATTTGGCGCTCGTGGGACAATTGGAACAAATTTTGAAGAGAACCCCAACATTTTTGGCAACCTGGACCCCCGAGCTTAAAAAAAGGCAGCATTTTTAGGAACCGCCCATATCTACGCAAATTTTTAGTATAAAGACATTGTTTCTTTTTATTTTTTGTATTATTGTATTTTTTAATGTATGTATATTTTAAATTGTTTTTTAATAGGGTTTTACCTTAGAGGTGTGGGTTATTTGGTGAAAGCTCTTAAATACCCATTATGTAAAGTTCATATTGGTGAATAAAAGAAAAATAATAAAAATAATAATAATAATAATAAAAAATAATAATAATAAAAATAATAAAAATAATAATAAAAATAAGATAAAGGGAATATCTCGACTCCCCAGTATTTTCTCGATGAACCTCACTGCATATAAGAAAATCACTTAAAGCAATAAATTAGACCCTCAGAGTTCAGTGCATTTTCCATCAACACAATTTGAAGTTTTTAATGCACTTTACTACAGCATCGATATGACCTCGCCCCCCCCGACCTTTTACACCTCCTTCACTCACACACAGCCCCCACCCGCAGTCGGTCTGTCGTTCTTGTTGCAGGCGAAAAGTGTTTTTTCTACGCTCTACGGTCTGTTCGTGTCGAGCCTCCACGTACAGGAGTTAGCTTCTTCACTGTGAATGTGTTGTTTAACCAAGCTTTTCGTTACTTTTCGCAGTCGCTCTTTTAATTTTTGTGAATTTGGAAGATTGTCTGTTCTGTCAGGCTGGGGGGTTTGTTTGCTCTTTATTTCGTACTGCTTGTCAGGGGAAATGTTTGTTTTGTTATTTTTGGGGTCGTCTGTCTGTCTGTACAGCTTGAGGGGTTGATGTTGGAAAGTGTCAGGGGTTTTGTTCAGTGTGGGATGGAAACCCGTTCTGTTCAATGTGTTGTTTCAGGAGAAAAGTCTGTTCTGTCCAGACGGATGGTTTTGTTTTCTCCCTATTTTGTGGTGTGCTCAGTGAAGCTTCCTGATCCGGGGTTGATCTGAAACACTTGGTGTTGAGGGTGGAACCTATTGTCTTTCCTCCCCCTCAGACGATGCGCCTAGGTGAAGTTGAATTTACCAACGCTTTTTTGTTGATAAAAGGCAAAGACGTCGCCAAGTAGCTCACGCACAGCCCTCGAAAAAGGAGAAGTCCCCAAAGTCCCCTTTGGGTCGTTAACAATTTTTAAAATTCGATTCTATTTGGTATGGGAAACGATATTAGCGTGGTGAAAAATTTAGATCCCGATAATCTAGTCATTTTGATTAGTCATCTAAAGATGTTTTTACTCATTATCTTTAAAACTCTCCAGCTTGGGGCAATTTGTTTTAATTGTTATTTTTTTTTTTCCCGAAAAATGTTTCGGGGCCCCCATTAGATCAACGGGCGACCCCTTGCAGGGTTTTTTGGCTATGGGCATGCATGGCTGAAAATTTCGGTTAAAAAATAAAAAATGCAGATAAAATGCAGTTGAGCAGGCTGCCCACCTTTATTATGAGGTGGCGGTCAGTATTCAAGGGCTCCGGAGTACCCTTTTAAGAATAACATTATATTCGGATGCTTTTATTTTTTCTGACCCTCTTGTTTTGCATAACATTAATTGTTTTTTTTTTTGGGGGGCTAAAATGTCTGCGATCTTACGTGTAAATTTTTTAATGTTTTTTTTTTGCTGTGCATCGTATTTCGCAAATAATAGTTTGTGTGATAAATAGGGTCTGGGGAGTAGCTAAAATTTCCCTAATTTGTTAAACGTATTTTTCGACAAGCAAACAAACAAAGCACAACAACAACACATTTCCACCAACAAATGTGGGGCGTTGTCGGGAAAAATTTTTTCCCTTCCCTTTTACTACCTTCCCGACGGCGACGACAAAGGGCAACACGGACAGATATGACACAGACAAGACACCACAAAAAATGGGGGGAAACCCCTCCCCCCCTAGTTTTGGCTGGTTTTGACCAGCACAGGCCTGTCCACCCTTGTCCCCCCCGCGTCATCCCTTACGTCCCCCCCCTTCGTCTCGTTTGCCCAAATTTCATAAATATGAGACGTAAAAAATATCAAAAAAAAAAACATTATACTTTTGAAATACTCATCTAGCTTGGGGCAATTAAATTTTTAAAGTTATTTTAAAAACCCGAAATGTGTTTCTGGGCAGCCAAAAATAAAACGTCGAACCCCCTTTCAGGTTGTTTTGGGTCTGGGGGCTGCATGGCTGAATATTTCGGTATATAAAAACAATGCAGATAAAATGCAGATGTGCAGGCGGGGCCCACCATACTGTGGCGGGCGGTCAGTGATTCAAGGGGGTTTATTATTTTAAGAACTATCGATATATTCGGATGTTTATATTTTTCAGACCTTTTTTTTGCATAACATTAATCTGTTGGGGGGGACTATTGTCTGCGCTTACGTGTAAATTTTTATGATTTTTTTTGTGTGCCGATCGTATAGCAAATATTTGTTTGTGGATAAATAGGGTCTGGTAGTGGTTCTTTTCCCTAATTGTTAACGTATTTGCGACAAGCAAACAAACAAAGCCAACAACAAGCACATTTCACCAACAAAAGTATTACAACCCCTGGATCTAATTTTGCCTCTATGAATGCAAAATTTTAAAAAAATAACGCACTTTTCGAGCAGCATATATATGACCTTACCGCCCCGCACCTTTTGACGGGACCTGGACTCGCACGAGGCGCTCTCCCTGTCCCTTATTGTTTAAGGGGGAAGAAAAGGCTGGTGTTTTTAAAATTATAGTGGGGTTTCTACAACTTCTCGCTCTGGGCTTTAGAGGTACTACCCGGGTAAAAAGACTTAGAGCGCGGAGCGGGATGCCCTCGACCTGGGTTTATGACAAAATACAATCTACTCACTAGGACAGGATTTAGTAAATGGGTTAATAAGAGCAGAAAATTTTAAAAACTGATTGTCTATGTCAAACCTCTTATTGTTATGAGGAAATATTTAAATATTAATTTATTGTCAAGCAAATAACGTAAGTAGGAAAATCCTTGCAGTTTTCAAGAATAATAAAGAATTAATAGTAGGGGGGGTATTCCAATATTTACAAATCTTTTTAGAAATATATTTTTTTCCCTCATTAAATAAGGGGCATGAAAGAAAATGTGGTTCAAGGTTTTGAACAGTGTCCCCACTACAGGATAGTTGGGGATTTGAATACTTTTTTTAGAAAGTGTTGATTTGTTGAACTGCCCTGTTCCATACGGATGATGGGATAATAATTTCTTGAGAGCCCAGCACCTTCAAACCATGGTTTATCAATTGTGTTTTTTAATTGTATGTAAAGAGATGTTGATTGGGGGCGTTCAGCTCGCCCCTGACACCCCCGGGGATCTTATTTTGGCGCGTCATTGGCCGGGCCCCCGAACCTCTCGGCTCGTTAGCTCGCTCCCGGGAATTTAGGACTAAGTTGGAGGGGGGCCCATAGAAATGAAAAACTCGTCTTTAAGTAAAAGTGTTGGCTGCGGATCCACAGGACGAGACACTATCTGTAAGAATCAAAACCCCGCTTGAATGAATAATATATATATAATATATATATATATATATATTATATATTAATTAAATGAACTAGGTTTTTGGGTTTTAAAAGCCACTTTATTTACATTTGGCCAACGTTTCGATGAAAATTTTACTATCTTCTTCAGGGCAAAACAAATTAATATAAAAAAACGAAAACTACATTACATTTATAAATTCGAACAAAATGGGAAAACAAAATACAACAAATAAAACAAAAGAAATCATGCCATATGGCAAATTAAAACAACTCAAAGAATCCTGCAAAATTTACGTTGCAAAGAAAGAAGAAAATCACTACTGTCATTATATTGTTTTTGTCATGGATTTGCATCGACTGTGTGAGTGACAAGGTCCCTGACGAAAAGCAATATGAATGACATGTATGACTTTCTTCTTTCTTTGCAACGTCAAGCTTTGCAGTGATTCTTTGAGTTGTTTTAATTTGCCATATGTGCAGTGATTTCTATTGTTTATATTTGTTGTATTTTGTTTTCCAGTTTTGTTCTGAATTTATCAATGAAATGTATTTTTCTTTTTTTAAATAATTAATTTGTTTTGGGGCCCCTGAAGAAGATGAGTAAAATTTTCATCGAAACGTGGCCTAATGTGAATAAACGTGGCATTATAACCGAAAAACCTAGTTCATTAATTCATATCGGCCACGAAATAGTCCAAAAACATATATATATATATATATATATATATATAAAACATATTGTTTTTTACTGGGGCTTTTTGCCGCGAAAAATTTTATTAAAGAGGGCACTGACTTCCCCCTCCTCTCCTGAGTTTCGGGAAAGTCGCATCTCCCATCCTCAGAGGCCTTCACTCCACGACGTTTTTGCCTGGAGCTCCTCACTCGCGAACTGCCCTTTTCTCGCTGCTGTACTCTCGCGTGTATGTCTACGTCATCGTGCTTATCTCGTAGTGAAACAATTTTGGATCGACTACCCCATAGGTCCTCGTTTCGGGTATAGTGACGTCTTCAACACAACAGCTGGAGCGGGGGTCTTGTGTTGGCGTCACGACGTTGGGGTTGTTAGAACGTAGCACACGGGTTTCTTGTGATGTTGTAGGAGAACAGGTTTCCAGGAAGTAGGCAACCGTTGTCCGTCATCCCTTTTTTGTTGAGACTTCCCGGTCGTTTTTCTATTCAATGCCTCTCGAATGAATACGCACTTTGAACTCTTTGATTGAGGCTAACGTCCGGGTGTTTTCAAAGTTAATTGAGTGGCCAGTACTCTTTGACGTGTTGGGCCAAACCGGATTTTCTCTTTCCATGTTGACTGCTAAACGGTGTTCATCACGCCCTCACCGATATGCGGCGATTAGTCTGACCAACATACACTTCACTGCACGACCCACAAGGAACTTCATAAACCCCATGGGCTTCGAGGGTATATTGTCTTTAGCATTACGTAACATAGCGCTTATCTTCTTGTAAGGGCGATAAGTAGTTTTTATGTTGTTTTTTGTAAGCAGCTTGCCTATTTTTTCCGATGTGCCCCTTAATTACGGAAGGTCACGAATGCTGCCGGTTTTCTTCTGATTTAGGTTCAGGTAGTTTAAGTGTGCTCTGTTAATAGTGTTTATCGGAATAGCCATTGTTAAGGAGAGTTTGGCGCAGGTCACGGGTTTCTTTGTTAACATTATGGCGGTCAGAAAGTTTCATGGACCGCGAAGCGAGTGAATTGACCACTGCGTTAAGTTGGGCAGGGTGATGATGCGAGAGGGCGTTAAGATCCCCTGCCAGTGTTGGTTTGTTTTCTGTACAAAGTATGGCCTAAGGTTCCATCTTCTCTTTTATAAATACAAACGTCCAGGAACGGAAGACGTCTATTTCTTCTACCTCCATGGTACAGGTGATGTTAACATGTAGGCTTTTGATAAGCGCTAAAACTCATCAAGTTTACTCCTTCCATGTGGCCAAATGAGAAAGAAGTCATCAACGTAGCGTAAAAGTATTTGGTTTGTATGGGAGATAGTTCCAGAGCACGGTCCCTTTAAAATGTTGCATAAATATATTAGCCATGCTGGTGATAACGGCGAACCCATGGGCGCACCTTTGACCTGTTTATATTTTCTGACCTTCTATATAAAATAGGTGTTGGCTAAGCAATGCTTTATCAAAATCAAACATGTCTTCGGGAATGTGTAAACCACGCATGATTTCCACAGTTTCGTCGATGGGAACATTGGTAAAAAGTGATTCTACATCAAGGCTCACCAACAGGTCAGTTTCGGACACATTGTATTCACGTAAGAGTTCAAGTAAGTGGTAAGCATTTTTTACATATGATTTGGCGTCTTCAACATAGGGTTGTAAGTATTAGCAAGTTTTTCGCTAGGGCTGAAGAGGGGAGTCAAATGAACTTACAATAGGCCTCAAAAGGTATACCAGATTTGTGAATTTTAGGCAGACCGTACAATTTGGGGCATCTTGAAGACTTCTCCCTAGGTATTAAGTACTTATGTTGTTTAGGGTCAATTTTTGAAGCCAATATTTTGGCTTTAGTCGTTTTTTTTCCAAATAAGTGGTAGGGGCCGACTTTAAAAGTTTTTAGGCAGAATCGTCTAAATGGGCGTGTCATTTTCAGTCTGTAGTCATCGATATTAATCTGGTTACCAGGTTTTCCAGGTAAACTACAGGAGGCCTTCCTGGAGCACGGACTGGAAGAAAGCTGGCAATACTGAAGGGTTTTTCTGGATCTAATGAGTACTTAAATTACATTTGAAATGGATTTGCAGACGATATGCTGATATATGAGATATGAGATGATGATGATGATATGAGTTGTATATTGTATTTTTAATTTGATAAGAGTTGTAACGGTCACACCAGGATGTTACACTTGCCTCCACTAGACGTATTAATTTCTCTTTCAAAGAAAGCGTAGGCCTATTAGTCTCCATCTATGAACAAATTATACACAAAGCCTCCTCTATAACATCATGTTGGTTTCTGCCATAACTCGATGATATTAAACTTGTCGTCGGGGATCTTTCCCTTCCCTTTGACTACCTCCCCGACGGCGACGACAATGACAACACGGACGGATGACACAGACGGAGACGACCACGACGTGGGGGAACCTCTGCCCTCCCTATTATATGCTTGTGGCTGGTTCTGACCAGCACAGTCCTGTCCCCCCCTTGTCCCCCCGCGTCATCCCTTACGTCCCTCCCTTCGTCTCGATTAGCCAAGTTGCATAAATATGAGACATTAAGCAATATCCAATCAAATTGGGCCTAATTAGACAACTAGAAATTAGAGCAGTAGTAGATAATCAAGTGAATGGTAGTCTATATTTTTTTAGAATAATTCACGTGCTTTTACTCGCTGATTTTGTCTACCACTTGCACTGATTGCTCGTCAGTGACTCAGCAGTCACATTAAACACAATTCTTAACTGTGTGTTTATTTGAACCATTAATTTAAAAACAAACAAAATAAAAGAGAACTTTTTAAAGGAACTGTTTAGAGGTAAAGATGTAAAAAGGAACTTTAACTTTATGTTATTTTTTTAATTGATGAGCTGAAGAGTGAATAACTTAGCTAACCCAGTAATGCTGGAGTACTGCTCAATGGAAAATTAAATTACCCTCAAGACACCTTTCGGGCACTATCAGACATGGGTTGCAGTTGAGCAGGGATTACAGTCCCTCTTCCACGGCCCCTTCCACGCCCTCTTCCCCTACCTCCACCTCTTCCGGGTCCGCACGCACGTTGCTCACCATCGTGAGGTATGTTATTATAAAAGTCATGATGTAATGGCGGAATGAAGCTCTTCAGTTCCTGCAAGTTTTTCCACTTCGCAAACTTGATTCGATTGTTGCCAACTACCGGGTCAAGGTAAACTACAGGAGGCCTTCCTGGAGCACGGACTGGAAGAAAGCTGGCAATACTGAAGGGTTCTTCTGGATCTAATGAGTACTTGAATAACATTTGAAATGGATTTGCAGACGATATGCGAATCCATCTTTCCATCTTTCGCCACGATACACGGTTCTGTTCGGTATCGTTTAGCGGCACTTTTGTTACATCATTCATGTTTGATATTGACCGGAAGTCTTTTGATCCCATTTTAACAACCTGAAAGTTTTTGCTAGTGTTGGCCACTGTTTCACACCAGTCATCTGGTACAAACACATATTTGAGTTGTCGCTTGTATTTTTCGATTAACCCAAATTCTTCATCGCATTCTATATACGTATGGCCGGGTTCTAAGAACTTATGATCCACAGTTTGTACTGATGTTTTACCTACAATTTACATCCAATATTTAACGATGTTATTGTTTGTATTTTGCCCGCCACAACAGTCGCTGTAAGCAATAATACTTTGGGGCTCATGGGTAGAGATTCCACGTATTTGAGGAGGCAGGAACCAATTTTCCCGGAACCCTCGAGATGCCACAGACTCATTCCACATGGACATTTTTTGCTTTCCCAGTACCCAGGTTATGTATACCAAGGTTGTAGGTCCATAGAACACGCAGATAAAATACTTTATTAGTGCTGAGTGATCGAGTTGGCAGTGTCTTCTACAAATCAAATGTGAATGCCGCCGTTTAGCCAGCGATTTAGCCGCGGTCGTTTAACCAGTTCCCACTCGAACACTGAAGTTAAGCGACATCGGGCGTGGTCAGGGGTTGAGTGGGTCGCCGCTCTGCCCTGAAACACACGTATATCGCTGGCTAGAGCAGACTAGGGTTCGTAAGCTTGTGTGACAGCTTCGTTCTCCTTGGCGCCGTCTGCTCGCCAGTCCGGGTTAGTGGAGGAACCTATATGACTGTCAAAAGTCACACCGTCCTTTCGGATGGGACGTAAAGCCGTTGGTCCCCTTGGTACTTTTCGGTAGGAGTAGGCTATGTGCCGGTACCGGGTTTCCCCTCCTCCCTTCTCTATTAAATTTGCACTAGTGGGCTACATTGCCTGTTGCAAATAAATAATAAATAATAATAATTGTGGAGAGATTTTACATGATGTCAATCATTTCATTTTGAAGTTGTCGCAAACGCAGCTGCTTCATGATGAAGATCTCGCTCCCTCTCAATTCTTTTAGCTTCAGCTCCATTGCTGGCTTTTAATATAGTTTCAAATGTGTCGCATTTGCTGCACGTATCGGTGTGCGGGGGATGAAAAAATAAGCAATTGTTGTTGCTTTCACAATGTGTTATGAGTATATGCCATTTTTCTAGAATTAATGTTTCATTAATTTTTAATAAATTGTTTTCATAAAGTTTTTTTTAATAGGCCTACTGAAAAGCAAATGTTTACTGTCGGTTAAAGTTCCAAGTTTATTATATTATGTTTGCCTTTATAATTGATCGCGCCCTACAGTTAACGGCAGGAGGACTTTTACAGAGAAAAATGTTAACCCAAGGATGTATTAATCGTGTTATGAAATAAATTCACAGTATGTTTTATTTGGGTAATCGTATCGGCTAGCATCATACTTTTGTTTTCATAAAGTGTCCCTGACAAAGTTGTTATATTTTACCGCACTAATATTTTGAGGGTGTACAGATTTTTGTTTTATTCGTATTTTGTTCAAGTTCATTTGAGAAAAATTAAGTTTAATTACTACGCTTTCTTTGGAAACAACATTCGTTAGTAAGTATTTTACGAGATAGGTACATGAGGCGAAAAGGACCAGCGTGGGAAGGCACTGCAAGAGGTCGCGCCAGCAGCATGGGTTTGACTCCTCTACTATATGCCTGCTGTTTATGAGTAATAACTTTCACGACTAGATTATCACCAACGCTAGAGAACCGAAGGCTATGTTGAAGTAGTCAGGCAGTTCGGCCAACCCTCTGTACCTGTAACAGTACTCGTGCGTAAAGCATTAGTAAATTATTATTAAAATATGAAAGTATTTATCTCATAAGCTTGTTTTGAATAACTTGCAGACTTAAATGACACCTTGCATTGCCTGAAAAATTATTGTCCCACAAAATTCAAAATGTGGTTTCGTTAAATAATCCATGGTTCTTAAAATATAATTCATTATTCAAAATATATTCCTAAAATAAATAAATGATATTGATAGGTTACCCGCTTTAAGTGCAACCTCTACCTTATATGCACAGGTGGTTAAGTAGGTATTTTAGAAATTGGATATTTGTGAAACCATTGTTCAGGGGTTAGCTTTAACGACTGAAGGAAACCCTTGAATAAACTTTCTGACAGGATTGCTGGCACCGGCGGGAATAAAACCTGAGACCTCCCGAATCTAAGCCTGTCGCTTACGCGTGAGCCATCTCTTCTGGTTATATTCATAAGCATTTATATAAATTAACCATTTCAAGCTGTTCTCCATTAACTACTAGACAGCATTGTCACGATATGGGCATGTGATGTGACATGATCATATCGTGAAGGTGTTACTAAGTGTTAGTGATGTGAGAATAATAGATCAATCACGTGCAAGGTGCAACTGATTGTAAACGAACTCTGAAATGAAGTACTACCATTTAGTTTTTCCTTTGCTTCATTTAGCATTTTGTTATGCGTTCTTTTTCTTTTTATATGTCTTGACCTCTTTGCTTCATTAATTGTTGGATAGCGTTCGAGGTTTCTTCCTTCTCTCTCCACTGCAGAAAGTAAATCCTGAAGTTTCAGGACTCTCCTAAAAATGCAAGCAAATAAAGAATTTCTTATTGGAAACTTGTAGATTTGTGGAGTTTGTGGATTTGGTTTTGTGATTTATATACTTTTGGCGATAACTTCTCGGGAATTGGTTGTAGCGAAAAATTTTAAATTGCATTAATGTCTTCGTAAATTCAATTGCAATAAGATAACATTATTTAAATTAGTGTTTGTAGAAATGTACAGTCAGAACAAAATATTCAGAACCATGTGTTTATTTTACAAATTACGACCTCTACCGTCTTACGATTTTTTGTGTGAATTAATCATTTAAAATCGCAATTTCTTTAATTGAATTACGTATCTTTTGAGTTGTAATGGGTGGTGGTCCAGGGAGCGATTGAGAAAAAAAAATTTATTATAAAATAACTCCGATTTTACATACAGGAAGATTAAACGGTAAATAATTTTAATCTCTTGATTGGATAATTAAAATTAATCGAAACTCTCAAATCAACGAAAATCTGTATTCATGGACAGCCAAATGTCATCTCGTCCAAGATTAATTACTTTTTATGTTAATTACTGGACAAATTATACTGCAATCAAAATACAAACTTGCCTCGGCTTAGCTAGTCGGTAGCGGGACTGGTCGAATTAAAATAGAGGTTAAAATTAGTTAATATAAGAGTATGGGCGCCACAATCATTGGTTAGATGATTGAATTTTTTATTTTGTAAGTTAAATTAAAGGTTGTCAGACCATCCATGACCTATTACCCTCTGACGTAACACAGCTAGATACAAGCCGACACAGGCACTCTCTGTGCGAAAACATTAAACACACAACAATGATGAACTCGCCGTCTGTAGTGGTCACCTGGTTAGGCGGCCGGCTCTCCCCGAAGTGTCCACTGGTACACACCCACCAAAATATTATTGACCTAAGGAGATACGATCAAGGACATGCACAATCTCCCCCCGCGTCATCCCTTACGTCCCTCCCTTCGTCTCGATTAGCCTAGTTGCACAAATATGAGACGTTAAGCAATATCCAATCAATATCCAATCAATACAAACCTTTTAGGTAAAACTTGCTGTGGTTATCATCTGGTAAATTGTTGTGGTTATTTAAATGGTGGTACAATTCACATGGCCCTACCTGTCGGATCCGATTCTAATATAACAGTGGTGGCTACGCCCAAATGGACAGATCTCTGAAGGAGTTTATACTAATAAACTTAAGTGGTATTTTGTAATTTGGTACTCATCTGGCTTGTTTCCTTGTCGATAATGTTGGTCGATTGATCTAAAGGGAGGTTTGTTTAGGTCGGTTAGTTCCGATATAAAAGTGCACAGGGTACGAAGTAATCCGGTATTGCAGTGTATGGGGTCACCTTCGTGTGTCGTCCACTTGTTCAGCTACCGACGATCACTTCATTGCCGTGGGTCAGCTCAACCGACTCCCGCGCAGTTCCAGGACCTCACGTTCCCTACGATCGGTCTCGCTTCTCATCCTCGTATCGGTCGTCTAATTCTCAATAGCTCAGTCCACATATCGGTCACTTCACTTACTGACTCAATTCACAATTTAGTTCCAAATAGTACAGTCCGAATCTCCGTCGTTTCGTATACTCGCTCAATTCACCATACAGTTTCCAATACTACAGTCCGCGTTCCCGTCGCCGTTTGCTACCTCAATTCACAATTCAATTTCGAATAACACCAACGAATCTCCGGGATCGTTTACTAATTCGATCACAATTCAATTATCAATTTCAAATAACATCAGCCGAATTTCGACCACTCAGCACACTGCTTCAACTTAATTCACAAATTCAACTAACACAACCTTCTATTATGTGATACTGTTGATTGCTTACTCGTTCGCACACGGTTGATCTACCGAGACCTAGGTAGGCTGTTCACGTTGCCTCCCGCCGAAAGGCTCAACTATCGAGGTCGGACACACGCGCGCACCTCTCTCAAACCCCGAGTCCACACAACTACTGAGTTCACTTTCCTCTAGTTTTTCGCAGCTCCTCACTCGCCAGCTGATCAACCCCTTGGCATCATGGGAGTTCCGCGAAAAACTGCCCTTCTTCTATACTCGGTACGTGCTCAGAGCCGGTCCGTTTTAGCTTCGCTCCTTGCTATGGTCACCGTGTTATTAGGGCTGGCCTTCGTGGTTATGGCGTGCGGGCTGTAGTTCAACCTCGACGCTCACCGTGTCCCTGGACTTTTTCTCTGAAAGCAATTACCTCCATGTTCTTCGACTCGGTGGACCGTGCTAATTCAGCCAAGCTGGCTCGTCTGAACGCTTGACTGCATATTGGTACACTGTCTGGTGTCGCCCTGTCACTCAACTCCATTCATACTGCTCGCTTCAGGGCTCAACCTTGGCCTCCCCTAGCCTCGCAATACCCTCTTTGCACAGGTCCAGACAATTTTCTAGCCTCTTATCAGGGCCTAGTTTATTGACTTGAATGTGGGTTGTTTTCAGCTTCCCTATATCTTGCTGTATTTTATATGACCAACATAGCGCTAACTTAGTTACTCTTTATCATTAAGCCTCATGCCTTACCCTAGTTACATCGGGTATTGACCAGTTATTTTAAAAATAATTTCATTTTGACATGCAAATTATGGTCAGTATTTGTCAAATTATAACGATTTTTTTTTATGGTTTGACATGCAAATTAGATCTTAAAAAATATAGTGTCGTGAAAATGGAGGTTTTATAACGCCTAGGAGGCCGGTATATTACAGAGTGGACTTGCGTATTTGTATCTCTTAAACTAGGGAAAATAACTCAGGTTCAGGAATGGCTTTGATTTTGATCTTGGCGATTTTATGCTGTCAAATCGAATTTTCAATGTTGTTTTCGAAGGTTGATATAGTTCAAGAAGGCGGTGGGACTTAGGTAGATTAGAGTTATGGTTGAATCATGGTTGAATTAAAAAAATATTTTGCCCATTTTCACAAGAATACTCAACAAAACACCTAATACGACTTAAATATTCCACTCCTAAGCTTGGGAGATGTGAGTTTATAGGTACTTACCATGTGGCAGATATGGGTATAGCATTATAATAATGCACATAATTTCGTATTATTCGTTTTATTCTGACGAATTAATGCACACTGGCTGAGGTTTAATAAGCTAAAAATTAATGTTAGTAAAACCAAATGTATGTTGATTACATCATCCAAGGTCAGTAAGCAAAGAATCCTACGAGAAAATCCTATTCTTGCGATTATGGTTGATGACAAGAGCATTGCATTTGTGAATGAATTTAAATATGTAGGCATAATAATACATAAACATCTTTGCTTGAAAAGTAATGTAGACTTTGTTATCAATGAAATGAGTAAAAAGATTGGCTTTCTGGCAAGGGCTAGCAAATTCTTGTCTTATCATACAAGACTAATAGTTTATTATTGTCTTTTATTGCCACATTTAGATTACTGCAGTACTCTGCTGTGGGGAGTTGATAATATGAGTTAAGATAAATTACAAAAATTGCAAAGTAAAGGGTTGAAAATTGTTCTAAAGTGTGATCGGTTTACTCCAACTGAAATCATGTCAAAATATGAATTAGGAAGCCTTGACTTGCGTGCATTTAAAGTTGTCTAATTTTTGCTTTACGTTGCGATATCGCACGCAGCTTGCGGATGACTGGTCCAAAATAATCGCAACACATCGCAAGGCAATGCAATGTCATAGAAGGGACAAAACACGGGGGGTTTGCGGGGGCTCTGCCCACCAACAATAGCGCCGCAAACTAAATTTTTTGAAATCAGGTTTTATTAAAGAGCGTTTGGTGCGTTTTAGGATAACCTTGCATCGCAGGCGCCACAGGAAAATGGTCGTTATCTGGTGTGTTCCTCAAATGTGTAAGTAAATGAAATTTACTAGTGAACCTTTGAAGCAAAGAGCGCACCCAAACTGTTTTTTCTTATGTATGCGACAGGCTGTGCCTATGGTGATGGCACCTTCTAACGAACCTGGCTTCACAGTCACCCACAGTACAGATAAACGGCTTTTCTCCTGTAAGGGACATGGCATGCTCATTGAGGCTACTCTTTTGTGTAAACTTTGAATCGCATGCCGGACTGGAAGATGGCTTTCCTTCGGTATGGGTCCTCGTGTGTCTGATAATATTGAGTTGTGAATGTTGCAGGGCAAATCTTGCACTTGAGGCACTATCGCTGCAATGAGGAATTACGAGGCTGGCAATTTTATTCCCGTTGCATGTTAACCCATCGTCTCTGTTTGCTCGAAGATACAGATGTTATTGGAGGCAACGGCTATCTCTCGGCATTTTACCGCAGACCCTGCACGGAAGCATCGTCGAGAAACTTTCCCCTTCCCTTTGACTACCTCCCCGACGGCGATGACAATGACAACACGGACGGACAAAGACACAGACGGAGACGACCACGACGTGGGGGGACCCCTGCCCTCCCATATGCTTGTGGCTGGTTCTGACAGCACAGGCCTGTCCACCCCTTGTCCCCCGCGTCATCGCCTAACGGCAGACGCCACTAACCATGTACTATCATGTATGTTCTAACAACTCGGATGTTGAAAGAAGTGATTGGAAGAATAATTTTGAAGGTGAAAAATAAAAGCACAATAATAAAAAGAAAAACTGACAAGTTAAATTTACATAATGACGTTACCTGTGAGTCTGGGGTGGCCACACAGCATAGCTCAGCTCAGCAGCAGCACCTGTCGGTCTAGGCTCAGGCTTAGAGTAGGCCTAGGGCCTAGATTCTAGTGGTAGGCCTAGGTACTAGCTTAGTAATTATTAGTGAATCAATATGTAGATAGAGTGAGAGGATTGGCACATTTTGAGGGTTACTCAAATGATAAAACTGAAATAAAATATGGTCATATATAATTACTATGAAATTACAGGTTACAAAATAAAAAGGACATTTGCATAGTTATAAAAAGATACACAAAAAAAAATTGAAGTGAGAATTAATTGTCAGTCAGTAAAGTTTTTGATTGAAAGTTCGTTTGGTTGCATTGTGATTACAGTTCAGTAAATTAAAAACATTACATTAGGTAATTTAAAATTTGTTGAAGTTGAAAGTTCGTTGAGTTGTTGACTTGTTAAAATTAAAATTGAATTAAAGTTGAATGGAAATTGAATGAAATTGATTCGTCACACGTTGATGTTGTTTGATAGGCAAGAATTCACGTGGAGTAAGGATTGTGCTGTTGTTACCTTAAAGATGTTTCATAGACAGGCAGTGTTGGTGGGACTAGGCCTTAGAATCCATGACCTACGTCCAGGCGTTACTTACTGACGGTGGATGATCCATTTTATTCTTAACTTCCTCCTCGTAATCTGGGTAAGTTAAATCTTGTGTTGTTAAACGTAGTGTTGAGAAGGAAGAAGATGAATCATCACCAACAGGTGAACGTAGCTGTTATGTTGCCATCCTCAAGTCGTCCTTTGTTCCTCCGCGCGTCCGCCTACATTCCTACGTGGTTGACAATTTGAGTGTTGATGTTCGACTGTCTGCTAGCTGTGACCTCTAGCCAGACTTGGAGGTCGCTGGTAAACCCCCTTCTTTGTTGTCTGCTTATGTTGTGTTGCTTGGCCGCTAGATGGCGTAGGTTGGTTAGTGGTTCAAAAGATCGGTCGATACGTCGATAACAGTGGTGGTTGCGTTCGATGCTGTGACTGCTGCTCAGTATTGATTGGTGTCGCTAGATCGCGCGGGGTGTCTTCCGGATCATCTCTGGTGAGCGAGCGTCTGGTTACGAGGGTGTGATATTCTCACGGTTGTGTGTGAGAACCAGGCACTTGACTTTCCAGAACGTAGCGATAAGAGTTTGTTTGTTTATGTTAGGGTGTCTCGTCTAGACTAAACTGCTGTGGGAACTTTCCGATAAGAAGTCCGTTCGTCTGGGGTTTGTTTAGATTACCACCCTGGTCGTCAGACTGGGGGTCGTATGTGGGCTTTAGGGCTACGAGTTCTAATGTTTTATACTGGCCTGACTGACAGATGAATAAAATGAATATAAAACTAACAATTATAATTATGAAAATATAAATGATGAATATAAAATTATAATAAAATTACAATTAATATAGGTTGTTTTGTTGGTGCTTATTGACTGACTTTATTATTAATTAAATTAGGTAATTAATAAGACTGGTATGACAAATACTTTGAAATTGATGAAAGAGCAATTGATGGCATTGATAGCAATTAATTGATTGATTATCGGAATTAATGGTTGATTGGTCCGTACGTAGGTACGTAACATTACAATGTGTAGCTTGTTTATCTACTTATGTTAACTTTCATTGCATTAACTTCCGTCTTACGTTTTTGTAACGTTTCCTGTTCATCGTAACTAAACTTAATATGCTCTGTGCTCAGGGATGTGATTATCCCCAAAATCCTACACAAGATTATTCCATTATACTGTTTGTCTGCAAGACAAAAAAACGCACTCATAGCCTGTACCTGTCTATATGCCAATTTTTTTTACCATATAGCTTGGTGTTGACCGCAGATCACGTCTCGGTTCTGCTGCTTATGTCACACGTTGCACTTTTGCCCTTCCGAACGTTCTCTCTATTACTTTATGTGTATCATAATCTCTCATCTCGAGAGAACTATGTGTGATGTGAAGTATGTATCGATTTTAAGGTTACGGTTTATTCACTCAAAAACACTGAAACCCTTCCCACGCTTAATAAAAAGTGGCTAGAGCTGGTTTTCAGTTCTATTTAATAAAAAATAAAAAAATTGTAATTTTTTTAAAAATTTCTTTAAAAATGTAAAACTATTATCTTTGGCTTACCCTAAATGTTTGTGGGTAAGAGATCACTTTTAATAGTTTTTCTTGGTGTGGTACTCCTCAAAACATTTATCGGGTGAAGAAATGGCTGGTCAACACAGGTTTTGCAGTAGTAGATCGTTTCTTTTTTAAGGCAATTTTTTGTGCAAACTTTACACTTCTGCGATCCCTTCTCTTTTCTTGTGATGAAATGGGCTTGCCATCGAGTCTCGGGTCTGGTGGTCCTTGTGCTGGACGACCACGTTTCCTTATCCTAGTAACATTGACAACAGTTGTCCACTTACAATATTTACAATAGTATTGTTTTCTTCTTTCCATTTTATCATTGTTTTTCCGAACAGAAGTGTTTCAAACACTTTTCAGTTTCTTGCCCATGATGCTAAAACATGTGCCTAGCCTACCTAAACATGGTCAAGCTACACAAACGGAAATGGAATTCCAAGAGAGAAACAGGAAACTCCTCTTCTTCTTCTTTCGATTAAATTCTTAGTTCATGCAGCCAGTTGAGCTTGTGCTTCTTGTTGGGCACCAAGTTCAAAGCAGTAGTGACGTTATATTAGGTATGTATTTGACTATCTGTACAAATGTTAATGAAACAAATAAATGTGAAAATGAATAAGATACGGGTATTCACTGATTAAAGAAACAAATAAAAGCAGGTTGGCCTTGTTGAAAATTTTCAACGTTCTATCACTAGTTATAACCCAGGGACTTAGGTCTTTCTGGTCATGCACCTGTTCATTCTGCCACCACCTTTATCTTTTCCTTGGACGCTTTCCGATAGCCTACCTCTTTCCTCGAAAGCAATTACTTAGACAGTTTTGGCTGCGTAAAACCAACACAGGAGCAAACAATTTGTAGACTTCTGTCGCCCTGCAAGTGCACATTCGTCTCCTAAGCCACCAGTTTGCATTCACTAGATTCGAGGAAAACCAATTATCTCCTGCCTACAGAGGTTGGCCTAAATACGATGTGAGAAAATAACTTGAATCTCCGGTAGCCTTAGAAAGTTCTAGCATAATCTCCAGTCTTGATGACAGTTAAATAAATTCTAATTATTTTCAAAATTATTCAAAATATGTAAATGATATTAAGTTAAGACAGCCTATTAAATATGAGCAATATTAATGAAGATGTAAATTTTAGTATGCAAATCAATGTGAATTTAAAGATTAAAAATATATTAAGATAGACCACTTAAAGTTGACACACACTTACTTTGGATGCGTAATTTTTTAAATATATGTATTTTCGTCAATAAGCCCAAGTTTTTGAGCTAATACATTGGAACGAACCCTTTTCTTGAACTGCACCGAAAATGCACTGTGTTACACTTGGTCTGTAGGCCTAATAACAGTAGAATCCATAAATATTGTAATATCTGCGAAAACATAGTATCGTCGCGATGAACCTCACTTCATTTTTAAATATAGCTCGCAACCAATTTTAATGCATCTTTGAGATCATGTGCAAAAGTGTCTTCATACGATTTTAAATAATTTCAATGCACTTGACGTGCAACATCGATATGACCTCGCCGCCCCGCACCTTTTGACTGCCACCACACAGGCTACAGTACACACAGCGCAGCGCAGCGGCAGTCTCGCAGTCGGTCAGTTGTTCTTGTCGGAGGCGGATGTGTTTTGTCTCCGCTCTTCGTTCTGTTCTTGTTCGGTCTCCACAGTATAAAAACATAGACTCACCAATCCCACCAAAATTGAGAAACACCACTGCTATTCGGACGAAATCCCACTGAAAGGAATTTATAGAAAAAATACCACCAGTTGTAAAAACAGTAATTACAAAGTAATCATGTAGACTCGTCTTCATAGATTGGACTGTATTCTCCGTTCCAAGGTAGATGATTCTCGATATGAGAAATACATAACATGTATCCTACCTAATCAGTACTGATTTTTGTCTAGAGAATACATACAATTTTTAATATTATTATTTGTTGTGTCAGATTGACAGCTTTGAAAAATACCCTTGAAAGTAATTTTAGTGATATTAGGCCTAAACAGATCGGCAATTTTTAAATAGGTTGTAAAAAATACTCATCACTCGTCAGCTTTAAAACATCCCCTTCTCCAATATGCCGTGGAAGAACAGTCCGGCTTAATCCAATCAACACGCAATGACAATCCAGTCTCGTCGTATTCTCTTGTGATTCGGTCTTGTCCTACCACGATAATATCCTTCCGTAGATCTTCTTGTTTTGAAGTTTTTAAATAATCGAACTTTAATTATCTTGATTTATTGTTATAATTCTGTAGCTCACTTAATTAGTTCTCAATGAGTATAAATTGTTCAAATAATTCGAAGAAATGTTCAAATAAACCTTCATACAGTCAGATAGCACTTTGACAGATGTCACGGCAATATGTAAACAACGCCATCTTTATTTTTAGTCGTGATCCAATCGATCTATTTTTGATCCATATCAATAACCAATCACAGCTTGACTCGTCATTTCAGTGTGACGTCACGAATTCTCAGATTGAAGACCATACTAGCGCCATGATTCGCCATTTTAAAAAGTTTTGCAATCTTATTTCCCGGCGAAATAAAACGAAGCCTTTATATTTCTAATGGGGACTTTTAGATATTTATTATGTAGAATAATATTCGTCAAACAGTTCTACGTCTTTTATTACTAGGACCCGTATCCCCGTCCACTCTGTCATAAACTATGACTGGCTTTAACTTCACTTTGGTAGTGACGGTCCACCAAATATCGCTCCTTTTATCACGCAGATTCACTTTCCATCCAGGATTTTATTAATTCACTCGCAAATTGAAAGGTGAATGTCGCCCCAACTTTTTAATCAACGATAGAAATAGCTATCAAAGCTATTCTATTCCCGTCACTTGTATATTGATTGCAATATTACTGATACTGGCTCGCTTAGCTTTACAGTTCACTCCACTCGATGGCTTGGTAGACCTAGACGCTCGATTCTCCGTTATAACAAAACTAAACGATCTTTTACTAGATCTGGCTTTTCTTATTATCGGCAGACAGATCACTTTGCCTTTGACTTCACTTTGGCACGTTATTTAACCCGTAATGCCTATCCCAACGTGGATTTTAGTAAGTTAACACAACTTCAATATCAATCCTATGATATGCCGACCCCGCCGCGCGTTTTACCGAAACACAATTGCTAATCACACGTAACGTGATTCTCTAGTAACACTTCTCTATCTTTGTACGCCTCGCGATAACCCTCGTCGACGATGTAACTCTTTCACCATTAGAATCTCTCCACACTAGAGAGATTCATCACTGAAATACCACACCCAAAACTCACTGGGTCTCCCGTACTATTCTACGGCACTACTGCCTACTACAAGCCTCCTGCAAGCACTGTCTGTCCTACAAGATGGCCGGTCAACCGGCGTCCCAATGACCAACTAAACGTCTTCCACCAATCACAGCTCAGCAAACTTGAATTTTGTGTCTGACATTGACAATCTCTCATGGCGTCAGTGCCTAATGCTCAAGCAATCGTCACAACCCACTTAATGAATTTAAATGCCGTAATATACAATAATAAATCTAGAACACTAGATTTTTATTTAACAGAGGTAATGCTGAATCAAATCACAAGATGGTTATAGTATTTTAGAATGAAATTTCTTTGTGAATCTGAATAAATTATAGCCCAATCCATAAAAACAAAGATATTATTGGATGAGCGTAGCGAGCGAAGCGAAGATTCCATTTCACTACACTGGAGAAGAAAATCCGGAATGTTTTTTTTTTTTTTTTTTTTTTTTTTTTTTTTTTTTGTATTTTTGTGTGTCTGTGAACACGATTCCGGCTAAACCAATACTCCAGTTGCGATGAAATTTTATGGAGGTCTATGAAATCTCTGAACGAAGAACTGCACGGGGGGAAAAATCGATCGAAAAATTATTTCTCATGAAAATCGCAATTTTACGATTTTTTTCGATTTTTAACAAAATTCTTCGATTTATAACACCTGCAAGCTTTGTCCGATTGTAATAATTTTTTCACACAACCTTTATTTTATGAATTGATATATTCGTGTGAATTTTGAGCGTTATCGAAAGATAAATTTCTTTAAAAAATCGCAATTTTTGGAATTTTTTTGATTTTCAAATTTCTTTGTCTTATAGCACCTACATGCTTTATCCGATCGTAATGATTTTTTCACAGAACCTTAATTTCATGAATTTATATATTCGTGTGAAATCTGAGCGCAATCGAAAAATTATTTGTTATGAAAATCGAAATATTACGATTTTTTTCTTTTTTTAAATTACGAATAATTAAAAAAAATTAAAATTAAAGTTTATTTTTTATTTAATTTAAATTAATTTTTAAAAAAATCAACTAAGTAATGATTTTTTCACAGTACAACAGAAAATCCGCATAACACTTAACAACTCAATGCACCAATTACGCTCATCCAACAACGCGGCGGGACTAAAGCGTTTTCCTAGTATTTATATTATAATTCTCCGACAAAATAGTTTGATCACTGGTAGACTCATTCCAACAACTAATACCAAAAAGACCTAAGTCCATTCTAAGGAAGGCGTACGGTTACAGTGTGGGTCCGGGGCGCACTGCCCCTGAAAGTTTTCCGATTATAAGAATGTGATTGAAGGATTTAAACGAGTTATAGGCTCGTTTTTTTATTTTAAATTTTTATTTAAGGCTATTGTACCACCTCTGGCCGATAATTTGAAAGTCGAAGAAACATTGTCTGAAAATTTTTGCTGAATAAAAGGAGGCCTTTAAAATAACAGATTTTTTTTGGGAATTTGTTTGGGGGGAAATAACCTCATTTTGGGGAAATTTATATTTAGATTTTTGGACAAAAGGGGAATATTAAAAAACAAAATTAAAAATTAAATTTTGAGAATGGGTTTTTTCTTTTAAATAGTTTAAAAAACCCCTTTTAGCTATAACTTGACTAAGCTAAAATATTTTTTCAAAAAAATAACATTTGGTGTATGAATTTTTTTGTAAAAAGGGTACAAAACCGTATTGAATATTTTTGGAGGGGGAATAACTTTGCCGTTGAAGCCCCCTTTAAAAACCACTAATCCCTAATACCGTTTGAAAAAAATTTTTTTTTTGCTGAGGCGATGGTTTTAAAAACAAACTGCTGGTGGGTTATTTGCCCCCAGCCCCTTAGGGATTCTCAGAAATGGGCCCTTTTAAATTTTTTTGTTTGATTGTCTTGTCTTTCCTTTCAGTGGATCACCTTGGGGGTTTTAAATCAATTTTGGTTTTTTTTTTATAGAAGAAATGAGGAAAATTTTTATGTCTTAAATTTTATCACCCTCTAAAAAGTCACTCAATCGAACTCTGTGGGTCAATAAATTCTAGCGTGCTAAACTACATCTCCCCTTGAGGGGAGGTGAAATGCCGTGTTACATTTGGGTTTTTTAGCCAGTAAATCCATAGATTTTTTAATATCTGCGAAAATATATTATCGTCGCGGATAAAAACCTACAAACTTTTAAAATATAGCTCAAAACCCAAATTTTTGAGTACAATTGGGGGGTTTTTTGCTACGCCCATCATCCCGACTTTGGATTTTTTTCCTTTCACTTGCCCCGGGGCAACATCGATATGCCCTCGCCCCCCCGCACCTTTTTACTGCAATCACACGGGGTTACGTGGACACAGCGGCAGCTTGCAGTCGGTAGTTGTTTTTGTCGGGGGCCCGGCCCGTGTGTTGTTTCCGTTCTTTCGTTCTTTTCCCAATTTTGTTTTTTTTTTTTTTCTTTTTTTTTTTCTCCACAGTCCCAAGGGAAACTTTGCTCCTTTTTCACTAAATTGGTTTTTGTTTTGAGTGTTTTTCCCGCACGGGGAAATGTCTGTTTTGGCCAGACAGAATTTTTTTTACTCCCTTTGCTGATTGCTCGTAAAGGTCAAGGGGCTTGTAATCTGGGGTATTGCGCCCCGTTTTTTCCGCCCATAAAGCCCGGGGGGTTTATTTTTGGGTCATTTGGGGGGATAGCTCTTTCTTAGCTCGTTTTTGGTTTTCAGAAAAAGTTTTGGCTTTTGTGTCCTCACGTTTTTTGGGGCTTTTAAAATTTTTGTTAATTTTCAGGGGGTTTTGTCTTTTTCTTTTCCAGACGGGAAAATTTTCTTTTGTTTTTTTATTCACCCGGGCTTTTTCAGGAAAATTTGGCCTTGTTACGATTCAAACAGAATAACCTGCTGTTAGTGGGGCCCCTCCCTTTATTTGAAGGTACGCCCCCCTACTTTTACGACGGAGAGGGAACCACGACGTGGGGGAACCCCCTGCCTTCCCCATACGCTTTTTGGCGGGTTCTGCCAGCACGGGCCTGTCCACCCCTTGTCCCCCCGCGTCCCCCCTTACCCCCTCCCTCTTCTGGGATTACCCAAAGTTGCATAAATATGAGCCCGTTAAGAAATTTCCCAAATAAATTAAATTAAAAATATTTTTTCAACCAAAAAGGCTTAAAACACCAATGGCAAAATTTTTTGGGAAAAGATTGAAACCAAAAAAAAAAAAACCCATTTTAAAAGGGGTTTTAAATAATGAATTTGATAACAATTGGGTACTTGGTGATTTAAATTTTCAAAAAGGGAAAAAAAATAAATTCTAGAATTTTTAAATTTTTACTTCTCATTTCCCAAAAATTGCTTTAAAAGTTTTTGTTTAAACATGTTCCCATTTCCCATACCCTTTAAAATCGGTAGTAATTCGCCCAACCAATCTTTTGCGCAGGGTTCCCCTTTTGGCCCCACCCCCTGAAAGGTTTTTCCTAGACACCCCATTTTCCCACTCCCCCAGGTTCGCGTTCCGTCCCCGAGGGAAACCTTTGTTAACACATACAGAAATACCTCCCCTATTGTTAAAATTACACTTCTAAGAGCTCATTTTTTACCGTCATTAACGCGTTTTTGGGAAAGTTTCCAACGCACTTTACGTGCAGCATCAATATGACCACGCCGCTCCGCACCTTTTGACTGCCCCCTCCCCCCGGGCAGCTCGCGCTCCCCCTGTCGGGGTCGCAGGAGTTTGGGTTGTTCTCGTCGCAGGGGCTTTTTTTGTCCCCGCCTCCCATCTGTTATTGCTGGCCCCCCACAGTGAAAGGAGTTAGCTTCTTTTATGCGGGGTGTTTTTTTTAAGAAAGCCCTTTGCTGTTAGGGCCCATATGGGCAGCTTTTGTTTAACTGGGCTGTTTTCTGTTCTGCCCTGGGGGGGGGGGGGGAATAAATTCTTTTTGTTTTTTTAAATTCTCCCCCCAGTTGTGGGGAAGGGTTTTGGGGGTTTCTCAGTGTTGGGCTCTTTCTGTTCTTTCGTACTCCATTTGGGTTGATGTTCCGAAAGTGTATTTTTGTGAGAAATTTGTAGGTTTTTGGGTATAAGGGAAAAACAGTGCCCTGTTACTTTCAAAGCAGTTTTTTTTTCCTTTAAAAAATATAATTTTCCCCGGGGGGGGGAAAAGGGCCCATCTTAGGAAAATCAGATATAGCCCCCTGATTTGTAATTACCATCAACATTCAAAAAACAAAGCTTTTTATCGTTTTTCTCTTTCTTTTTTTGCACTGCCTCTTGTTGTTTTATTTTAACAGAAATGCATCTTTAAATATGATTTTTTTGTTTTTTAGTAAAAAATTTTTTTTTCCAAAGAGTTTTCTTTTCCCTTGCAGGATCACCCTACCCTTTTTTTGATCTGGTGGAAGGGAAATATTAAATATTTTAAAAATTTGTTGCTTGGGTGCTTAGGGCCATGCAAATATATTGCTAAAATTGCACCCAAAAACATCTTTTTCGTTGGCAGATGGGGCCCGTTTTCTGTAAAACCCCGTTTTAAAAAAAATGACTTTTGGGAAAATTATTCGTTTGGGTTTGAAAGTCCAAAAAGAGGGGCCCGGGCCGGGGACGGGGAAATTTTTTTGTCCCCATCAGCAGCAGCGGGTTTACTTGAGTTTTTGGGGGTTTGGGGGAAAACAAAACCGGGGGTGAGGGGCGTTATTTTTTCCGGGAGATTAAAGAATTTTAAAGTGGGCAGAAACGGATTACTGGAGCTTCCTAGTTTTCACGGGTTTTTCATCACTGGTCCCAAAAAACGTCTCAATTTTTACTTTTTTTAAAAGCTTTTTTTAGTCTTTTTTGTTTTTCCCGGGGGGAACGACTTCCCTTATAAAGGCAACAAAAAAAACCTTCCAGAAAGAAAAGTATACCCAAATTTTTTTGGGGTTTTGGGTGCCGACTAAAAAAGGGCCCGGCAATATTGAAAGTTCAGCCCGGAAACAGTTTTTTATTCCTAGTCGGATTTTCGAAAGTCAGTCTTTTTGTTTTTGTGGGCAGGCGGGACGTTTTTTTTCAGGCTCTTCGTTAAATTCAAAAAAACCTCCACAGCACGGGATTTGCATCTATTTTTAGTTTGTGGGGTTATTTTTGGGAGAAAAGTTTTGGGCTGATCTTGAATTAAAATCCCCGGGTCAGAAATGGTTGATTTTTTCTACTGGTTTGCAGTTCAACGAGGGGTTGAGATTTCCATTGGCGCATTTTAGTGGCGTTGAGTTTTCCCTTGGCTGCGGGATCAGCTTTAAATTTGAGTTTTCCACTGGTGGCATTTCCCCGCAATTTTTTGGTTTTCCCCGGGTTTTGCGTGGAAATTTCAACAATCGCTAAAATTTCCCCACGGGCCCTGAAAGGGCCCATAAAAATTCCAACTCGCACACTTTCCCAAGGCGCCATCGCTGAAGAAAATGGGGAGTGATCAGGGTTTGCCCCCGTTTATAAAATCTGACAGGGCCGAGCGATTCGGGGGCCTGATTGGGGAATACCTTTTCCGGGCCCTTAAAAAATTTCCCTGGGTTCGGGAAAAGGGTAAAAGGGACAGGAGCCCAAATCTGTAAACAGAAACAAACACAACACAACAGATATCACCTTTTTTCTTTTTGTTTTTAAATTCCCCATCAAATCATTTTGACTCGACTATTTGTATTTTTAAAAAAGGGGTATACCCATAATATTTTTAAAAGCTTTTCGGGCCTTCAAATTCCAACTCGACACCTTCTCGCGGTTTGGCCCGTGAATAAAGGGGGGTTTTAAATCCCGAAAAAAATGGGGGCTCTGGGGTCGTTTGTCGGGGAAAACCCCCCCCCTTTGAAACTTCCCCCACGGCGACGGGAAAGACAACCCCGGGCGGATGACACCGACGGAGACGACCACGACGTGGGGGCCCTTTTCCCTCCCCATTGTTGTGGGTGGGTTTTTCCCGACCACCCCAGGCTTGTCCACCCCCTTGTCCCCCCGCCTCATCCCTTACGTCCCCCATCGTCTCGATTAGCCAGTTTTTCACAAATATGAGAAGTTTAAAACAAAATCAAAAAAAAAAAAAAAAAAAATAATAATAATAAATAATAAAATTATAATAAAAATAAAAATAAAAATAATAAAACATAATTAAACCTTTTAAATTTTTCCTACGGTTTTTTTTGTTGTGGGGTTTTTATAGTAAATTTTTTGAAATAGGCTAACAATTATATAAAATTTTTAATTTTAATACCATCCAATTTGGGGAAAGGGAAATTTAAAGTAAACTAATTTTTATATTGCCGCATGTTTCGTTATAATTAATATTTTTAGTATGAAACTCGCTCAATTGAAAAAAATGGACCCCATCATAAACCCATTTGAACTTTCAAGGGAAAATTTTAAAAATCCCCCCATGTTGGGCCCTTTCCCCCGGGGGAGCAAGGACCCCCGTTTTTGGGACGAATCGTCTTGTTATGCGCCCTTGGGTGGCCTCAAGTCGGAATGAAAATCGGCGCCCACCCCAAAGGGGCCAGGTGTTTTTCATGTACTAGATCATGAGGGTTTAATTGCCCGGGCAAGCCAGTTCCCCGGCAAAATGCTTTGGGTGAGGTCCCCCCTCAAAGCAGTCTGTTGGCCGGGGAAAGCGCCCGCAGCAATTTAAAATTTTCAAGCCCCCGGGCCTCGACCCCTCCCTCTTTTACGGGCGTCAGGCCGATGGTTGCTGCGTGCCTGCATACTTGGGGTGTAAATGGGGGTTTAAGGGGCATGGGAAAAATTTATTTAGATTTGGACTTTGGGGGCGAACAAAGATGACCCCCCGACCATACTAACGATAAAAAGACGGTCTCTTTTAAATTTGGGTTTTAGGCTCTCCCAAATAGGCCCAAACATAGAAGTTTGGGGGTGGTTTTTATTCCCCGGGGAGTTGGAAAGGGGGGAACTTTTTAAAGCGTTTTTGCAAAAAATCGGGGGATGTTTTGAACTACTGGGTTTTAGAGAGGTTTAAGAGGGGCAGCGAAAAGGGGGTTTTTGTTATGGAATTTTTACAACAAGATTAAATTGTGTTGGGTAAATTTAAAATTCGGATGGCTAATGAAGTGAGGGTAAAATTTTTTGTTCCGGGGGTCTTGGGCCCGATTTACACGTTCATTTATTTAACAGGGCCCTTTAGGAAAGGGGTAAGAATGTTGGATTGGCAAAGGCCCCAATTTGAGGAAAGGTTTTTTGTTTAACAAGGAAAAAAAAAAGCGGTCGAGCGGCGGTGAACATGGATCCGAAAAAAGTTTTGCCTTTTTAAAATTTTTGTTGGATGTCACCAAAACCCCGACAAAAATTTAATTATTTATTTCCCGATCTGCAAAGGGCCCCCAAAAAAGTCCAAAATCGCAAAACCCTTTTTTGGTTTTGACCTGTGAAAGGGGGGGGGTTGTGTATTCCCCAAACCCAAGGGGGAACTCTGGCCGGTTGGGGGGGCGTGTTTCAGAAAAAGGGTCTCCCGCAACTCTTTTTCTCACCCTTTTTTTTTTCACACAGCCTTAAAACATAAATTTTTTTTTCTTCCCCCTTTTTTCTTTTCCCTACTTGCCGGCCCTCCTTGCAACAAAAACACTCCACCCTTCCCCCCCATTTAAAAAACCCTCCTTTTCAACACACACTCCTTCCCCCTTTTCTCCATGGCCCCTATCTAATGATAAAAAATTAAAAACCCCCGGGGGTTTTAAGTTTTTAACCCGGGCAATTAATGGCCCATGACAAACAAAATTTGGGCCGTCTGCAGGTTTCGCTTGTGTTTTGCCCCAAAACCCCACGCGGGGGTCCGTTAGGCTTCAAAGGCCGTCCCCCCGTGCGGTGTTACAAGAAACGATTGCGCCCGTAAAGGGATCCGGAAAGTGAAAATTTTGGGACTTTCCTACACGCCCCCTTGAGCAAAAAATCGGGGGCTTTCCCCTCTTTCCCTTTGGGCTTTCCTCCCCCACGGCCCACGGGCAATGACAAACACGGATGGATTAAAAACACAAGGGCGGAACGACCACCCACGGGGGGGGAAAAACCCCCGCCCTCCCCAAACGATTTGTGGCCCGGTTCTGACCAGAAACCGGGGCCTTCCCCCCCTTGCCCCCCGCGTATCCCTTAAAGTCCCTTCCTTCGTCCGAAAAAAGGGGGGGGGGAAGTTTGGCAAAAAAAATATGAAAAAAACCGTTAAGAAACCACAATTCCAATTAAATCCATTCAAAAAAACGGAGCTGCACATACTTGAAACTACATGCTCAGTAAAGCCCCCGCCCCCAACCCGAAACAAAGGACACGCATCTTAAATAACCCCACCCACTCTGGGCCACTTTTTTCCAGTTTTTTCGACCTTTAAAAAACGTCTAAAAAACCCAAAGTCTAAAAAAAACCCCGTTTTTTTTTAAAATTTTTGGTTTTTCGGTAATTTGGGGTCAATTCGGCAGGCTTTTTTCAAACCGGGATGCTGCCAACAACGTCCCCGAGCCACAGTAAACCCCGAACAAGTACTTTCTTTTGAATGAAAAACTTTAGCAAAAAATAAAATTTTGTTTAAAGTATGTTTTTTTTTGTTATTTTGTTATTTTTTTCAAAAACACAAAAAAAAAAACCAAAAAAAAAAACAAAGTAAAACCAAAAAACAAAAAAGCCCCCGATTTAAAAGGCCCACAAATTTTTAAAACCGCAAAATTTCTTTTTGGGTTTTTGGGCCGGGTTAGGGAGTTTTCCCTAAAACTTTAAAAGGGGAATTTTGGGTCCCTGTTGGGGGTTTTTTAAACCCTTTCACCTATTTGGGGGCCCCTTCCCACCCCCGACCGGGCAAATGACAACAGGGCTTAGAAGGGCAAAAGACGGAGACCAACCCCGGAAAAGGGGGGAAAACCCTTCCCTCCCCTTACGCTTTTGGCTGGTTCTGGGGCCACACAAAAGGCCCCTTTTCCACCCACCCCCCGGGGTCTCCCTTCTCCCTTTCCCTTCGTTCGATTTGCCCCCTTTGGGTAAATATTTGAAGTTTTAAACAATATCCAATCAATCGGGGTTATTCCGGGAAATTTGTATTTTTTGGGGATTTTTTTTTCGTTATTAATTGATGGTTTGGATTTTAAATTTTGATTTAAATTTCTAAACGTTTTCTGTTAAAAATTTCTTGGAAAAATTAAAATTTTAATTGTAGGCCCAAATAGTATTTGAAATTTTTATTTCCAAAACAAACATGTTTTAAATATTTTTGTAAAATATGGTACATTTTTAATTTTTGGGGCCCTTTTTAAACTTCCTTTGGGGGATTTCTATACAAAAGGGGATTTTTGGGAAAAAAAATTTTTTTTAAAAATTTAAATTTTAAAATTTTTAAATAAACAGAAAATAAATTATAAAAATAAAATAAAAAAAAAAAATTTTTATTAATCTTTCACGAAAGGGCCCAAATGTTTTAAATTTTTTACGAAAAAAATAATAAAATCATAAATGCTTAGGGGTTTAGCCCACTGTGCTTTATTAAACTCTCAGGCTAATATAGGGTACTAGTTCACACGTCAGGGGCTAATGATTACTGTGGAAATATGAAAGGGCCCACACAATTTTATAGTCCAAAAAGAAATTTTAAGCATTATAACCCTTGTGTTCTCAATTGTTCCCCCCGGGGGTTGGTTTCCTCCCCAAAGTTTTAAAATTTTTTTTTCCAAATTACTCTTTTTCTTTTTCTCGGGCCTTTTGTGTTTTTTTCTTCCGGGGGATTCCTTAAATGATTTCTATGGCCTTTTTTTTTGAAGTTTTGATTTTTGTTTTAGTTTAAAAGTGTTTTATATTGGGGAATATCTTTTTTTTTTGTTTTGGGCCTTTTTTTATATAAATTTAAAAGGGTTTTTGGAGGGTAAAAAATCTGTAACGGGTTTTTTAAAAAAATTGGAAGTGAATATGTTCGCGGGGGGGGTGTGTTGTGAGAAAATAGATGTTTCAAATTGGGGTGTCCCCGATCATTGCCATTTTTATGCGTTTAAAAAGCAGTTTTCATTTTTAAAGGGGTTAAAAAAGTCAAAAATCTTTTCTTGGGTTTAAAGGGGATCTTTGCAGGGATTTTTCGGGGAAAAGTCCTTTTTTTTGTTTCGACCCAGAAGGGTTCTAATAGCTTTTTTTTGTTAAAAAAGAATTTTTTTCTGTGTGTGAGGAGCCACCCCAGAACAAATTCCAAAATTAAAAAAGCGGGTTCAAATTTTTCGGGGAAAATTTATAGTTAAACTACCCGGCCTATAGGCCCTTAAAACTGGGGGTTTTTGCCCCGGGGAAAACGTATTTTTTGGGTTTTGGAATTTGTTGTTAATTGTTGGGGACATTGTATTGTGATAATTTTTTTATTTGTCTTACTGTTAAAAAAAGGGAAAATATTTTCTTTACACATTTGGGCCCCTTTTAGGCGTCGAATGGCAAAAATTTTTCTTGAAAATCATAGGCCTAGGGTAGGGTTTTTTACGGGGTTGCGCGCAAAGGGGGGGTTTTGGGGGGAATGTTTTTTGGGTGTTTTTTTTACGTTATAAAAGGAAAAAGGGAGGGAAATATGGTTTATTACTCATTTAAAATAAAATTTGAGGGTTTTTTGGTTTTAAGTAATATTATTACCCTTTTTCCCTTTTTTTTAAATCCTTCGTCAGGTAGGCCCCCGGGTATTGAAAAAATTTTTCGCGTAATAAGAAAAAAATAAGCCCCCTTACGTTTCCCCTTACATGGCGGGTGGCGTCACGACCAAATCAGGGGCGCGTTATCGGTTGCCACGGCGGCATTTGAAAATTACGCATTTTCAACACAGTTTTCTTATAGAATACAATTTTTTTCAAACGTTCAAACCTTTTTTTTGTGTTTAGAATTAAAAACATCAGGACACCCATTAATTAGCATTTTTGAATTTCTTGCTTACCCTATTGCTATGTATCAGCTAACAAATTTCTTTCTCTTGGTTATTTACAATTTTTTTTGGCACATACTTGCTTACTTCCAGCTGATGGTGTATTTCAAACGAGAGTCATATCTGTCATTGGTTAACCAGCAGTTGATGCAGCAATGCTTCTTTTCATTACAGTTACGTTCTTATGATAGGGCCCCTACTGCACAGTATGAACACGTTGTGCTAGTTCTACAGTCCTCTTGATAGTGACCGTAGCAAGCACAGTTGTAGCAGCATACTACATAAGTAAAATCCCTCACTGATGAAGAATCCATTGTGTGTGTCCATTTTTATACTAGGCCTACTACTATATCTACTACCAAGTATCAACTATTTCAATTACATAATAATTATAATAAATACATTTTAAAGACCCTTGATTTGTATGCCTTGCAACTACAATGACTTGACGTCTTTGTTTGAGCCCCAGTTGGAACCCTTTAAACTTCGCACATTGTTCGACATGGGGGTTCGCAATGCGATTAGGCCTTGAATACATCCCCGTTTGTATGCTGACATTGAACAACCACATTCCACTGTAACACATGTAGCCACATTTTAGGCTAGTGGTACTACGGGTGGGAACATGTTCGCTAGTTGCAACACGCACGAAAAATTTCTGATCTAGCTGAGCTGTTCCTTTGTGGATACACTATCGATAGGTATTTTTGCCATTTAAAATCTCATTTTTCCCTCTACCAGTCCAATGTATCCGCAATGACTTCAACCTTGTGGAATCCCATTTCTGAAATTTGACAGATTCGACTAACGCACGTTGAAGGTGAAATTAAATTAACCTCCATTGTTTTTATATTTTTTTACGAATTGTCATGGCGTTCACTGTTTAAAGTGCCCGGGCTCTAACATGCTGACTATGCAAGTGTTGCAGATTACTTTTTTTCTTACACTTTCTTTCTAATCCTCATACCCAGCGATAAAACGTCAGAGTGTTTTCAGCAAATAGCGATAGCCGAGGGATACCAGGAATAGGTTCGTGGGCAGCTGTGGTCACTTGGAAGAGAGGTATGGGGTGCTCTTCATCATCCTCACCCGGGTTTTGGGAAAATCACAAACGAGATTGGTTTCATATTGAGGAACACAATTTTCCACTTCCTAAAAAAAAACAAATAATAAGCTTTGCGAAATAAAAGACGATGTAACACCTTGGATCTCTTCAAGGCGCTCTTCTCGACGCGAAGAGGTTGTTCTGACCCGACCACGCATTGGACACACACTCTCACTCAGGATACCTTTTAAGAGGTGAAGATCCACCCCCATGTGATCAGTGTAGATAGATTTAACTGGTAGCACTTTTTAGTAGAATTCCTCAACACTGAACGAGAGGAATGATTTTAAACTAAAACCTAATTTAGTAAAGTGCCAAAGGCCTTGACTCGTAACATTGACATTGCTCCCAACATCAACAGTTGATGTAGGCATAGGGGTTTCTTTTTCGTGGTCTTCCACGATGTCAATATCTGAAATACAAGGCTCGTCCTCCACCAACCAATAGACTAAAACTTTTTTTGGCATGATGCTGTAATTAATTAAATAAATTACAATAATAAACTGAATTATTAGCAATTGGGCTAACTAACATTAGTAAGTAATAAGTAAGTAAGTAAGTAAGTAATGTTTTATTCATTTGACTAATACAGAGTAGAAGTATAACACTATCACCTGTTCTCTAGAGAAAAGAGAGATAGGTGGAGTGAAATGAATAAGGTTATAATAAAATTAAGGGTTTAAAAAATGTTTTTGTTAAAACATAGATAAATGTATAATACAATATAAAACTAAAAAAATGCAATTACATTTACATGACGCACACAATAATAAATTTAAAACATTGTAAATATTGGGTATTAATGACAATCAACAGGTAATTTTTTTTGGGAGAGCCGTAAAATAGAACTCATGAAGTGAGTAATAACTGTTTTTAAGCAAAAGGACTTAGATTAGATTTGAAAGAATTGTCAGATGGGCATAAGCGAATTTTATTCGGAAGGTTTTTTATAAAAAATTGATGCTAAGTAGTATGGACCTTTAGAGAAAAGGGAAAGATTATGAGAGAAATGTGAACTAATTGCTGGAACGTGTAAATGAGAACTGTAGCCTACCCCCAAGCAAAGACCCTTGATCGTGGGTCAATGAACACGGCAATAGTGTACAATTTATTTCCCTTTGACCTAGGGAAGCAAACTTTTATCGCTTGGGCCAAATGCCTGCAATGTGGTTAAGTAAGCTGCCGGGAGTACTCTTCTTTATTCGGCCGGATAACGTTTCTTGTTATGCAATGGAGAATGGGATGACCATGCTCAGTATCGGAAACCGTTCCGAACACATTTCTAAGGTTGCATCACATAGTAAGGGCTAGGATCTGTAATAGAAATCTAAATTTCGCATCCAAATTATAATTGTCTGCGGGTATGCTTTTTGATGGGCTCAATATTCTTTGCAGAGCCAAATTAAAATAAATGTGTACCACCTCAACCGAGTTTTGAAGCTAATTCCACTCGGAAAAGCTCAAAGGTGTCAAAATCACAATTTGAATCAGCTGCGAAACTCTGCCCGACCCCTATAGTTCCCTTTGTCCAAGCAGTCTATTTAGCATTTGAAATTCAGAATTACATCTGTGTCGACACCTTGTTTCATCTCGTAGTGGGGTGCATTTAATTGTCTTTCGAGATGTGTGGCAACGTTTCATAATCACGTTGCTAATGTTGTCACTTTTCTTTCATGACTAATGACTAGAAAGAAAGAAACATAAACAAACAGAAACGACAAGCAATTGCTGTAAAACTTTGCGTAAAAATTACCCACACTCTAAATTAAAAGAGCGGAAAAACACTCAAATCGAGTGAAATTTCGCTCCTTTTTTAGCTTGTATTTGCACCACTCTTTCTGAGTGACCACCACTCCTAGAATTGAGTGAAATAATTCCACTCAATTATAGAGCGAAATTTTCACTCTGAAATAAGGGTGATAATCGCTAATAAAAGATCGAAATTCACTCAAATAATAGAGATATTTTGGCTTCAAAGATACTCTCTATTTAGGCTATTATTAACTCAAATAGAAGCGAAAATCACTCAAAATTGAGACAAACTAACTTCCCTAAAAAAAATATCGAAATTCAATAAAAAAGTAGCGGTGGGAGGGAAAGGGAGATAAATCGCTCAAGTAGCTTTAAATTCAGTATACGTATTGCATATAGGTACACATGATATGTTATTTTCAACTCATGTTAATAGGTCAATATCTTAAAACTACAAAATAGTATTATAGCAGCTGTATGCAAACATCACATTGATATGTAGATGGACGACTGCGTTCTCTCTCTTCACTGTGGACGCCCATGAAAAGGCATGCATATAATAATTTTCATTTTGTTTTATCTAGGCCTACACATGATATATTATGTTGTTTTCAACTAAAACAATGAAAACACAATGAACTATTCGTGCATATAGAAGTACAACAGATGTCGACATTTAGGCCCTACCTTTTACTTTTCGGCGTTTTCCGCAGAAATGCCCTTCCTATTAGAACGTTGCACACTTCATCACTACACCAGTCATAACCATTTTTCCGTGAAGACTTACACTGGCAATGCGCACACGGTCACGAACTAACAGACACTGACGAGTTAGTTGGTTTCGACGATGCTGGACGTGGACAGAGGACGGTAGGACCGTTGATATATATTGGAATGCCCTACCTCGTTCTTTGTCATGAGTACATGAAAAGCAATTATTACCAGTGACATGTTTGAAACGTCGCCGGTAAAATCTCTGCTATTCATCCCCTAGACTTGGCACCAATCAGGACAATACAGTAGACATACAATAAGGAGAAGCCCCATTCATCGCTTAGATAAATCTCAACACTAATCCCTTGAACAAGCTTTATGCATCGCTCACTATTGACTCAACATCGCTAACTAAAGAGCGGTGTCACATGGTCACTCAGCACATTTGAGCTAAATAATGATCACCCAATACATCGAGTGACAATTCCAGCTAAAAATGAGTGACGAACACTCAAAACGAGTGAAGTGACCATCCGCTCGGCGTATTGAGTGAAACAAACCACTCAAATAATTTAGCGTGCAGCAGCCTCTGCAATGCGAGATTAGACTGCCGCCCGCTATCGATAGTTGCAATTGAACTCGAACAGTCGAACTGTGACTGCTCGATAACTCGATTAGTCAAATTTTTGAATTAAGTAGTGGTGCGAGGTTCTGTTCGTAAAGGTTCGATTTTTGCAGACGGGTTTGGGTTCGGTTCGAAATCCGAACCGGTTTGCACAGTCCTTCATTTTGATAATGAGGTTACAGTTGCCACCGAATGTCATGCACTGAAAAAAAATCGTGTTCCACTGACAATTGTGTGACATGGTGACGGTGACGTTCCAGTGCACACTGACGTTGCACTCAGAGCGGTCCAAAGGAAAACGCAATAGGATCAGCTATAAGTTCTAAGGTAGGTAGATCTGCACTGAACTTTGCT
>JAMZAV010005737.1:0-64641 GCA_024449915.1 Sweltsa coloradensis
CCCGAGCAAAACTGTCGACTTTTTTTCCTTGCAATATTAAATCAGAAAATAAATACGAATTAAAAAATAATATATCAGTGAAATTCAAAGTACCAAAAATGGTTACTAGAGCGCGTGGAGCGCGCGGAACGCCAAGAAGTGGCGCGATATTTGAAAATTCGAAAATGGTGACGAGGACACGGCAAAGATGACGGCGAAACTAAAATGGCGGTAGAGCTAAAATGGCGCTCGACCTAAAATGGCGACCAAGATGGCGGCAAAACTAAAATGGCGCTCGAACGAAAATGGCGGCCGGAAACACGTGACCGGAACCAAAATGGCGGCCGGAAACAAGATGGCGACCGGAAACAAAATGGCGGCCGGAAACAAGATGGCGGCTGTCACGTGACCGGAAATACGTCATCGACGCCATATTGGATCCTCGAGGATCCTCATTATGATGTTTTCGGAACCTTACTTTCCCTCTACTTACGTTTTATACTCTATTATACATAGTTTTATACGTACGTATGTATAAAACCTTTTATACGTTTATAATGCCAACCCTGTTTCGAAGGTCCCCTCCGATTTTCATCAAGATCGCATGCCGTTTGTCTGGTAGAGCGCGAAATAACGGACAGAAAAACAAACGAAAAAACGAAAAAACACCCGACCTAATTTTTTTGGGGGGGGTCAGTGAAATTGAAGTCTTTGCTCCGCTCATCCAACAACCCTTTTTGATCAGATGGTAATTCGCCTTTAGAATTGCGAAAAAACAGTTAACGGTATTCTATATCCCCCCCAAATACAAAAATTTGTAAAAAAAAAAAAAAAAAAAACAGCAGCCAAGCCCTCCTTCAAAAGTCTTTGGCTGTGAATGCTGTGAGATATAGAAGTTGAGCCAAGTATTTCATTCTTTCTCCCTAGTTTCGCATTGAAAAGAAGTAAGATCATTTCGCCTGTTGACGAGTGCCAATAGCCAACCATTTTCGTGATAAAAAAAAGTAAAAATTTTAAACTTAAATTCATAAAAAAAAAATTACTTGGCCATTGAATTTGGTTCATTACGAGAACTCTAAAAAGTCAATGGCCAAGTAGGCTTAGTTCTGACCAGCATGGGCTCCTCCTCCCCTCAAACCCTAGGGTAGAGTGGTGCATTATGACCGAATGGTTGACGCGCAAATAAACCAAAACCAAACCATTAATCTGCGAGTTGAATGAATTTCGTTTGGAGCCATACTATTTTGGATTAATTGTCAGTATGTATTAAAGTTGTAAAATTTTAGGCCTATCGGTAGAGTTTTAGGCAACATAATTATCATACATAAGCCAAAAGTGGTATAATTTAACTAAAATGTAATTAATTAATTGGATGATTAAGTAATTAATGAACAAATATTTTATCGACTTCTTCTTCTTCTTTGTCGAATCGGGCAAATTGAACATCCAGGCGATGCGGCAACAAGTCGAATCATTATGCGCCATCGAACGTTTTCAATTCCCATAAAGTTTCATAAAGATTGGAGAAGCCATTTGCCTGGTCGAGAGCCAAACATCACAAAAATATTGTACTAAAAATTAAATTCAATCATAAAAGTACTATATTCATCAGAAATATTTCTTCGATTGTACCTAAAAACACGGCAGCTCTAAGTTAAGAGATTTCGAGGGCCCTTCCTATATTCATTAAGATGACATGCTGTTGTCCAGAGCAAACAAACAAACAAACAAAATACACCCGAGCTCTTTTGTCTCAGGGTAAGCTGCGCTCATACAATCACAAGTCCTAAACAAAACCCGAACCATAACCAAAGCAATAATCAACAGAAATGTATGCAATCACTGTGTCTTCAGAAACCGTTAATTTGGCGTTGCCTCAATCCATTTTCTCTTGAAAAATATATAGGTACACATTTCAATTGAGTAAAATGTTGGGTTTATAATGTTATTTGTATTGTAATATATAAGAAACGTTTCCCGCAAGGGAGAACCTGGATACAGTTTATATTATGTAATCTTCAGATCTCTAAATAAGTATCTATTTATTAACCTTTTCTATGCTATGCCAGAGTTACACACCCGACCATGTCAAATGCCTACAACAATGACTAAAAATATGAAAAAAATTGATTTTTTGGTGGTTTGGTGGGGGGGTTGTTTTGGCGTTGATCTTAAATCATACGAGAGGATTTTCAAATATGTTACATCATTTTGGGAACTAGTCTAACACTACCTGCAATGTTTTGTGTTGGGGGAGGGGGGGTTGTTTTACAATCAGGAGAGAAAATAATGGTGTTCCAAATATTTTAGGCCTGCATGATTTTGGGAACTATACTATACCCCTATATCTGTGATTTTTACTCTTTCAGGCTCAATATTTTCATGTAATTTTTTCATAAACTAATCATTTGATAATTTTATATTCTTAAAAAAATAAAATGGAAATTGACCCAATCCCCATGACAGTGCAATGTTGGTTAAACAGCCAACTTTTAGGCCAACTATGTAGGGGCTATAACCTTTCATGTAAGTTAAGATTTTTAAACGTGTTTGTAGGTAAATATTTTAAAATTTGAAAAAAAAATCGCCTGTACCGATAAGGGGCACTGACAAATGTAGTTTTCATCAGTGCATTGCAGGTATGGCTGGATATATAGTTAAGCACACATCAAAATTTAGAAAACCCGGCATCCCAGACTGTTAATGTGAACTACAAACAAAACTGTCACAAATAATAGTCTAGATACTGAAAGACGGAGGCATTTGAGTTTGACCACATTCCATAGTCCTTAGTGAGTTAAGTTTTGTATGGTAATTTGTCTCCTATTTCATGGCACGTAATCAGTTATACAACTACTATGTTAGAAATTGAAGAATCTATATCAATTTTTTTTTCTTGTGCGAAGTTGGTCTCTCTAGCCACTCTTCTGTCTTGCTATCCAATATAAGACTGCCTCCTTTTCTATCCTGCTCAGTTCATCGGGCAGGGAGTCAATGTCACTCTTGAGGGTGGCGCATCTAAAGAGATGTGCTCTGTCTTGGTCTTCTAGATTATAAAGTTTACAGGTGGCCGGTGCGTTGGTAATGTTAAAGCGGTGCAGGTGGTGTTGCAAGACGTCGTGACCGGTTGCAAGCCGGAAATGGGTGGTGGCCGTCTTTCTCGACCAGTCTTTGTCTGGCCCTTTCTTGATCTTTAGTCGTGAAGTCTCTTCTGTGGTGTTCTTGAAGATCTTTTTTGTGGTTGATTTGATCTTAGTTTTTACATTTTTGAAGGAGAGAGGCGCTGCTGGTGGTTGCGGTGCTTTTGTGGCACTTTTTGCTAAGAAGTCTGTCTTTTCATTCCCCATGATCTTGCAGAGGCTGGGGATCCATTGAGCCTCTAATAGTTTGTTTTGCTGACGGAGGCTGGCAAAGGGAGTTTTTAAAAAGCAGCGATTTCGGATGGAGGTTCGCTGCTTGGGAGACAAATTGGATGGCCGAGACACTGTCGCTTAGGGTGACAAATTTTGTCTTGTTGAGGGGGAAGGCGGAGCTCTCGGCGATTTCTTCGGCTGCCCTGGCGATGAAGTAGCGTCGAAGCGTCGAAGTATGTTTCACCGGCTCCCATTGGAGTGGCTTCTTTGAAGAAGATGCAGTGGATGCCGTAGCCTGTGCTGTTAGTAACCGAGTGGTAGGAACCGTCCGTGAAGATGTGCACACACTCTTGAAGAGGAAAGTGCTTCTTCAGGTGCTCCTCGGCAAGCTTTTTCAGTTCTTTGTGGTCTTCTCGATGCCGTCAATTTTTGTCCCCGGGGCGAGCTGATTGGACTTGTCTGGCAGAAGCTCTGGGAGTGGTACGTCAAGTGGTGCTTCTAGGAGGATAGGACAGTTTTTACTGTTCAGTTGGTGGACTGTTTCAGCAAAATTAGTGTGCGCCTTGATTTTTCAGGTTGGGTAGTTGAGCCATTTGTCAGTGTTTAGGCGCGCCATTTTTCGTGGGCGGAAGACGCGCTTGGAAGACTTTGGTGCCATACTGAATGGCTGGTCTGATGTACGTTTTATACGTCAGCACCAGAGTGTCTAGTTTTGCGCCCTAGGACACACCGGCTACCCTTTGAAGGAGTCGTAGTCGTTTTTGACCCTTCTCTGCTGCCTTTTCAAAGTGGATCTTGCCGGTCATTTTTTGTCGAAGGTCACGCCGAGGTACTTCATCTCATCTGTCTGTTTAATCTGTTTGCCATCAAGAGTTCAATTCAATTCAATTCAATTCAATTTATTTCCATTTTATCATATTGTACATATAGGTCATAACTGTAGGTGATATAATATACATTGCATTGTTATATCATGTCATAATTGGTTAGTGTAAATGGAAGTTGTTGACACTTATTGGTAGTTGATCGAGGCCACTACCCACAGAAGATCAGACTTGTGGGTGGGTAGTAGTTACTCTGGTAATGGACGGACTAATATAACTAATAATAATAAGTATTGTAATTTACCATGATATAAACAGTGGCGGTATAAATAATACTAGGTTACATGTTTCCTTAAATTACATTTATGAACTATATAGATATTAACTCAACAGCAACAGTAAGTCTATTATAAGATTTTTGAAACGTATTTTATTTATTTTTAATATTTTTATTATTATTATAACTATTTTTTCTACATTTTTTTTTTTATTTTTTTTTTTAAAAAATATATGAATATATATATTAATAAAATTATAAATGCATACTTACATTTTATTATTTATCTTATATTTGTATTTTATTTTATCTTGGTAGTTTTTTGTTTTTACTTTTAAGTTTATTTATTTTTGCAGACATACCTATTTATGTTTTGTAGTTTTGCCATACATACACATAAAGTAAAAAGTTAAAAACGCTTTATTAATAAATTAGTTAGCTAATTATGTATAATTTAGTGTTTATATATTTTTTTTTGTTTGCAACGTACATTGGACACAATCGATGTCTTCTACATTTTACTTAAGAGTTAAGTTCTGTGTGTACCAACCAGTTTTTCTAGATAGTTTATTGTTAATTGTGTTATCAATTATTTCATTCGAGCATTCCTTTAGCCATTTATTTAGTGATGAGTTGAATTTTCCCTCTGTTTTAATGGATCGAATGTTCATCGGTAAGATATCATTAAAGGCCTTGGGGCCAAGGTAGAGCGCATGGCGTTTTGTCAGGTTCAGGCGGGTTCTAGGTAACATTCATTTTGTACAGTAGTTCATTTCTGGTTCTATGTGTGTGTGGTTCAGGTTTGAGCTGACTAAATATCTTGTGTGTGTGTTTTAGTAAGCATTTTAGATATATTTTTCGTATATTGAATAGGCCGCTGTCTGAGAAGACTAGGGTTGTAGGATATCTAAAAGGTTTTTTTAATATCACTTTAATTATGTGTTTCTGAATTGTGGTTATTGGATAAATGTGAAGATCATAGGCGCCCCCCCAACCAAGAATCCCGTATTGAATTACAGATTGCACTATTGCATAGTATACTGTTTGCAATGTTTTACGATTCAGGATATTTCTTAGCAGGTAGAATTTAGGTAGAGTGCTTCGCATTTTTTTGGAGATAGTATCGATATGCTTATTCCATTTTAAATTTTCATCTATTGTGATTCCCAGGTACTTCGCGTCACTCACTTTAGTCAGGTTATAACAACTGCAGTGTAGTTTTGATGTGTTTATGCATTTATTTGTGTGTAGTTTAACCTCCTCAGACCCAGCGTCGCCTATGAGAGACACTAAATAGGGCATTAGAAAATAATTAAATGGTTGATCTAGAGATGCGAGCCAGGCACTACATTAGTTAATTTAGTTGCCAACAGATGGTAACTATAGTTACAAATTGTCCAACTTACAAAAAAAACTAAAACTGAAGCTGTTATCTTCTCTTACTTTTATGAAATTTTATTCAAGATGGCCGTGGAATGGTAATTATGCTGTAATTAATTCTAGTTGCTGTCAAATTGAATGATACAAACATTATTTCAATACTAGAACATTGTGTTAACAAGATGCAATCGGGTTTTTTACTCTGTTGAGAATACAACAATGCCAACAATGCAAATTATTCCTATGTCTCCCATAGGCGACATTGGGTCTCAACTGTTGGAATACTTATAAAACTCAAAATTTCATACTGTTAGTTTTCATTTGTTTTTTCTGAGTAAGAACGGTGATTACACTAGCACAAAGCCATGTATTAAGATAATTAAAATTAAAAACATATTTCATGTTTTTTTTTACACTTTTTATCAATAAAATTAATATCAAAACTAAAATTAAATTTTGATTAACATGCCAAGCTTATGTTTTTATAACTTTTAAGTTAAATTTAATTAGGCTATCACCAACTTATAAAATCCATGCTTGAAACAACCATTAACAAAGGAAACAAAGGAATTTTGTTATTTTTTTAAATTTATTGAATTTTTTAATAATTATTATAAAATTTTAAAAAAAAAATGTGTTAATAACAATAACAGCAATAAAAAAGAATAGACCTACAAATAAAAAGAAGCAAAAATTCATTGAAATTTTAGGGTATTTACTAACAAAACTACATTGTTGTCAAATAATTGTTTCATATATTTGAGACCCAATGTCGCCTATAGGAGACACAGCGTTTTGGCTAAATGGGTCAAGGGATTTTAGCTCTGTATTTTTTTTATTTTTTTAATTTATTTTTTCAACCAGAAAATGACATTTGATTTTATATATTTGCAAAAAAATTAATTCTGGGTCTGAGGAGGTTTAAGAGTAAGTTCGGCACTAGTTGCTTGTCCTGAGTTATTTGGGGCAAAGGTCATGTATAGTGTTTTTTCTTGATTCAGTGTTAAAAGGTTATTGTGCAGCCATTGTTTAATTTTGTTTAGTTCGGCTTCAGCAATCTTAAACACACTATCCCATGAGTAACTGCTGAAGAGCACTACTGTATCATCGGCAAAAGTGATTATTTTCCCAAGAAGTTTCATATTGCACAGATCATTTATAAAAATAATAAATAGGAGTGGGCCAAGAACCGTGCCCTGAGGGACACCATATTCTATAATTCTGGGTTTACTTAATGTATCATCTATTTTAACATATTGCTCTCGATTTGTTAAGTAGCTTTTAATTAAGTTTAGTGCATTACCTCTTATTCCATATCTATCTAATTTGGTTAAAAGCAGCGTGTGGGAAACGGTGTCAAAGGCTTTAGCAAGGTCAAGAAATATGGCTATGGTTTTTGCTTTACTATCCATTTTAGAGTGAATTTCAGTGGTTAAGTTTAGTATGGCGTCGCTCGTACTTCGTCCAGCACGGAATCCAAACTGATTTGGTGAGAAGATGTTTTGTTTCTCTAGAAAATCATACATTCGATGTTTTATACACTTTTCATGAATCTTTGATATGTTGGTCAGCAGTGATATGGGACGGTAATTAGTTGTTTGTGATTTTTTACCTTTCTTGTAAATTGGAGTGATTATAGCTGTTTTGAAACAATCTGGAAACATGCCTGTACAGAAACTAATATTTATTATGTGTGCTAGCGGCATTGTTATGTATGTTTTTATGTGTTTCAGAGTAGTTGAGTGAATGTTATCAATGCCAGGAGAACAGTTAGCTTTTAGCTCATCAATATATCTCGCTATTTCGGTTTCGCACACTGGTTTTAGGAATAATGAATTTTTTTGGTAGTGAATATCTGCTATGTTATATGGAGTTTGCGTGTGAGTTTCTGTTAATATTTCATTTGCCATTTCCTTACCAATATTGCTGTAGAAATCAACAAATGTGTCGGCTATAATCTTTGGTTCGTGTTTTGTTTTTAATAGACCTTGCCTCGTTTGGATTTCAGTAATTGTATTTGTGGTTCTGCATTTATTTGTGACTTCTTTAATAACGTTCCAAACTTTTTGTGGGTTTTGTTGAGCATTTTCTATTTTATTTCTGTAGTATTTATCTTTTGTTTCCCTTACAAGTTTGGTAAGAAAATTTCTGTATCGTTTATATTTTAGTTTTAGTGGTACGTCATTAGGATTATTAAGGGATTTCTTGCTTAGTTTGTCACGTGTTCGTATGGATTTAATTAGTCCCGCGGTTATCCACGGACGGAGAGCTCGTACATCAGGTTTTGCTTTCCTAACCTCGCTTGCATGTTTTATGTGCGCACTGAGAGTTTTAATGAATGTGTCGGCTGCTAGGTTTGGATTTTCTTCATTTATTACTGTGGACCATGATTCGCTTTTGAGTACCTCCAGTAACGTATCAATGTTAATTTTGACTCTGTTCGTTGCTTGTTGATTACAGTTATGTATGTTAGAGTTTAATGGTTGTACATCTTTAACTATGCCAAAACATATTGGATAATGGTCAGTAATGGCGGACTGAAGGATGCCTGCTACACAAACTTGATCTTGTTTAGTTTTTATGAAGATGTGATCAATACAACTTTTTGACAGTTGATTAACTCTAGTGTGATCATTAATATAAGAAACGTAGCCATGAGCGTACATTGAATTTAGATATCCACCTATTATTTTGGATTTCTCGCTCCCATCTTGTAGTATGTTTATATTGGTATCGCCTATTATAAGATTGTAGGTACTATTTAATGTTGTAAGCTGAGTGGTGATTTCATCGATAAATACTTTTACCTCGCTTGATGGTGAGCGGTATATTGCTAGTATAGAGAACGTTTCGTTGTGTTTATTGAGGTTTATGGTTACTGCATTCGCTTGAGTTATTGCACAAGTAGCATTTATGACTGATGAAGGTACAATATCGTTTTTTATAATTATTGTTATGCCATCGTGTGTGGTTAATTTGGATGGAAAATTATGTGTAGTATATCCTGTTATGTTAAATAGGTCACTGGTGGTCCTTAGTTGTGTTTCTGTTAAGATAAGAATGTCAAATTGTATTGTTGTGTCGTGTAAGAGTGCAATTAGTTCATCGAAGTGTTTAGTAATATTTCTAATATTGAGATGGAATATTTTTAACCCTCTTATTGTTTTAAAAGACTGTTGGAGCTCATGTGTGTTTGCAAATATCTGTGTGTTATAATCTTCATCTCCGATTATATCTAAGTCCATGTACTTGTTCAATATGTACGTTGTTTTTGTTTACTTTAAAGATTTACTTTAAAGTAAGTTTGCGGTATGTATGGCTCAAGATACCTTGTGCTTTTCTGAGAATTTTTTAAATTACATATACATATTTATAACATATTATAAATCAGAGAACATACTAAATATACGATACTAAGTACTAATTAGCAATATATGTTGCTAAATGAAAATAAGAATAAAAATATTTGATTATAGGTACACGTGTTATTATTGTTCATAACTAAGTGCGTTGCTTGTCAAATCAGCACGGTATCTACTTTCATGCATCACGTTATGTATCCACCTCTGCTGATTTAAATGTTGTAGGTCTAAGAAGTTTGTCCGTCCAGGCTGATGTTTATCTTCTTGCCGTCTTCATTGATGGCATAAATTCTGCCATCAACAGTCCAGCAGTTGTGGTTGCCGTACTTGTCTCGCGCGGTTTTGAATACGTTTTGCCTAAGTTTAGTGAGTGACTCGGTGATAACTATTCCGGTTCCTTTTAGTGCGCGCTTCGCTCTCCATATTGCGTTCCTTGGATGGTAACTGGTGAATTTTACAATGATAGGCCGTTTCCCGGTTTGAGTGCCTATCCGGTGAGTGCGATCAATTAAGTGGTGCGGAATTTGTATTTTTATTTGGGTGTTGAAAATGTCTAGTACTTTGCCTAGTGTGTCTTCCTTTTCGTGTTCTTTGACACCATGGATCAACAAACAGTTTCGTCGACTGTATTGTTCTAGGCTGTCGATTTCTATAGCCTGTTGTTTTTGAGTCTGATCGAGTTCCTGCATTTCATTTGAAATACGGGAGATTTGATCGAAAACTGATTTCTTAAACTGGATGAAGTCCTCTGTTAGTGCTGTAATGGTGTCATTGGTTGTGTCAGATGTCATCGCGGTCGTGGGTGTAATTTCTGTTAGCTTAGTTTCAAAGATTTGGAATTTAGCGAGGATTTCTTTTTGAAAGGTTTTGAAGTCAGTTGCAGATACGGGAGCGGGAGCCATCTTTTGACCGTTGAGTGAAGTAGACCTGTGTCGATAAATGAAGACTTTTCCGGGACGGTGGCTCGGTCGGTAAGGGTGGTTAAGTGCGTGGTTCTGGTTTCACGGCGTGCACATAACCTAACTTTTTAGAATTTTATGTTGGTTGACCAGGCTCGTATTGCTCGTATTGAAGATAGAGAGTGTATTAGACTACTTACAGTTAGCTGGTTGATGGAGAATTTGTGGCTTTACTGTTAGAGACGATGGAATAATAAATTTGTTAGAATTTTACCACTAGGGCCAGAGGTGTTTGGTGGTGCTTTACTGGTGTGTCTTGTCTAGCTCCGCCATATTGTATAATTGTGTGATGTTGAACTTGAAGGGATTGTGACTCATCATGAAGTAGGTGCAGATGGTTTTGCTTCAGTTTATCTTAAAGCCGTGCACTTTGATCCAGCCTGCAGCTATCGTCATGGCGAGGCCCATTTATTGTTCCAGTCTTACTGGACATTTTTCTGTGAAGATGATGACAAAGTCGTCGGCAAAAACTTTGACGACAAGGCCAGGTATGCGATTCAATAGTTTGATGAGTCCGTTGATTGCAATTTTGAAGACAGTCGGCGCCGTGTTTGTGCCTTGAGCAACTCCGGCTCACGTCTTACGTGTTTTGCTGTGGACACCTTTGTGGACCACCTTGATACGCCTCTTGTCAATGAAGTCATGGAGCCATCTGACAATGTTATTTGGTACTTCATCTTTGATCATCTGCTTGACGGCCCATGACCGGTCGGTGGAGTCGTGAAGGCCCCAGAGAGGTCGATGGAGACAGCCAGTGTGCTTTCACCTTTGCTGAAACTCTCTTTGACTGTCTGCGCAAAGTAGGCGACTTGTTCTGTGGTGCCTCGGTGTTGTCGAAAGCCTGCCTGGTCTTCGGCGATGATGTAGTTGCTTTCGAGGTAATAGTCCAAGCGTGCATTGACTATTTTTTCAGCAGTCTTTGCAAGGGTGCTTGCGAGGGCAATTGGACCGTAGCTGGCAGGGTCAGAGGCGTCTTTCTCAGGTTTCAGAATTGGCGTGATGTAGGCAATTTTCCAGCTTGATGGGACTTTGCTGGTCCGGGAACTGTTTATGTTAATGTTGTTGTGTATGATAATATAAAAACTATGCTAACAATTGTGTTCGTCTTTACTATGATATACGCAACAAATAAGAAATACAAACTATAGTACTACTGTCAGGATATTGCTCAAAGGATGTTTAGAAAGTAATAGTGTTTTACATTTACATTACAGTCCATTGGGAATTTGAGTGTGAACTCGGCGCCAGTGCACGGACACCATTGTCGGTGCATAAGGAACGAGTGCTGCTCTGAGCCGCACTGCGTCAGAGGGCAGTGGAACAGAGTTAGTGCAATACGGCAGCACTTGACGTGCATGATTTGATTTGACGCCATGTTTGCACGATTTTTGACAAGTCGTGTTCCATTGGAGATTGAACTAGACTGAAATGATGTGTCAATGCAAACTGCGTGGGCATCAATCCATGCTAATTAAAAAAAACATTAGTAAAAGTAAAGCGTTACTCTATTCAAAATACAAAATATTTATTAGGACATTTTACAGTTACACTTACAGTCTGTATTTGTGGCTTGGACGTAGATGTCAGCGACAACTGACAACAGTGCAATACGACATCGAGGCCTGGGTGGTCAAACGCTAAATGAAACAACATCCTTAATTAAGAACCAACTCGACAAGAACACATAATAGTACTAGTCCTTGATAATACAATGAGATATAAATTATATTTACTTAAAACTTAGATCATAACAAGTCTTTATTTCATACATTTTACTTGTTGTCAGTCTTGGCTTTACATTCATACATTGACGCCCATCAATAAACTACGCAAATACATAGTAATAGCAGTCTTGTGTACGAAAGCTTTAGGAACTTTAAGCACATGTTCCTATTACAACACCAGGAACTTGAATCTTAAAAAGTTACTATTTTAAAGAAACTAGGATTGAATTTAACGTTCCTTTAAAAGTTTCCAACTTTGTCTTGATCAGGAGCAAAGACTAAAACTAAGTTACAGACTCTATTGGCACAATAAGTATGTTTAAGTATGATTAGATGAACAGCCAATCAACAATGAATGATTGATAAAGATGATTATCAACTTAAATAATAGTGTATTGATATTAACAGCTATAATAATAATAATAATAATAATAATTAAGGTTGCCCATCAATACACACAATTAATTTTGATATCGATTTTATTTTTCTACATCACGATATTTTATGAAAATTTTAAAGTACTAAAATTGCGTTAAAAACATGTGAAAAATTAATAAATGCGGTTTTGTGTAGCTTCGGCTTCGAGTAATTCTGCAGTATCCAGTCGAGATCGCGTCGTCTGCTGCCTAGAGTGCACTCGGCACGGCACGGCACGGTTCGAACTGGACATCTCTAAACTACATTGCGTCATTGAATTTTCGACCCCTCCCCCCTAACCTTGACCAACATCTTTTATTCCCTCTCGCTGCCTGGATTTTGCTTCTGCGATATCTGTAAGCGGTCTGTTTGGCGAGGACAATAGACCTCGACTTCATTCATGTACAGCACGTGTCATACAGTGGGCGTGGCGATGGGAAGACGCACATGTTTGGGGAACTGCCGTGGAAACTATATTTAAAAATTGGAGGGAAATTATCGATATATATCGATATTGTTTGGCCATTTTGTTTCGATATCGATAATGGATTTTCATATCGTTGGGCATCCCTAATAATAATAATAATGATTTTAAGTACTAGACTTGTAATTTGTGATTTACAAAGTTGAAAAGCATGGCATCCTATAATAAGTACGAATGTACGTACATACACAAGTTAGTTGGACCCAATGTGTGACCTGTTGCTTGATGTCAATAGTCGACTTTCAAAACCAGGTTCAAAAAAGTCTATTTTAATTTACAATATTTGCAAAGAGTGGACAACTATAGTAAAGAAACAAGGTACAAGGTTCACCCGATCTCCGCTAGCTAGCTACACTCGGAGCTCGAATGTGCAGCATTATTGTTTAAGTACACGCATTACCGAGGATTGCAAGGGCAACGTTGCAAAAAATTATTATCAAAACTACAAGGTTGTCATGTAACTGTACAATTGTAAATTTTACAAAACATAGATTTGTAAATTAAAATTTTGCGACAGTGAAGCTGAAAATATAACAAGATTTCATTTATTTTGAACTACAATTTTTTTAAAATCTACATGTGGTTCATACATATGGGTTGTCACACACACAGGTGGAAGACATGATAAGTTGGACGTGAAGAATTAATACTTTTAAACAAAAATCGTTATCACAGTTGGTTTATTTGGATTAGGGGGCGTCAACCAATAGGTCTAATCCCACTTGATTTGGCAAAATGTCCAGATCTTCCCTTGCGCCTTCGCGCGTACTTACACAACAATCGGTTTACTGCACACCCCTTACACTATAATACTACTAGTTAGGGAGGGGGTGTTTAAACGTTTAGTGGGGGGTTTAAGGTTTTTTTAAATTCGAAAACTTTAGTAAAAAAAAAAAAAAAAAAAAAAATTTAATGAAATGTTTTTTGATACATTTTTGGAGCCTACACAAACCGAGAAACAGAAAGGCCGTAATTTTTCTAAAAATGCTAAATTTTGGGGGAGGTCCCGGGTCCCAGGCTGTGTTAAGACATCTTGTAGTTACACATGGGGGGAGTCCCGGGTCTTTTAACAAGGTGAGAATAAAACCTTTGTTAAATTATTCGTCCCGGTCATAAGTACAAAATTACGATTTTTTTAGGTCTATGCAAACCTAAATTTGTAAAAAAAAATTTTTTTTTTTTTTTTTTAGAAAATATGGGTGAACGTTTAAACGTTTAAACGGATTATTTCAAGGGGGAAAACGTTTAGAAATTAAACGTTTTTTCCCACCCCCTACTACTAGTATTCATATTTTACAACATAATACAAAAATAAGTACCAATTAAATTCATATCAGAAGCCTATGCAAAATTTTACTTTATACCAGGAAATAGGGTTTTGGGACAAATCTAGGTTTATGAGTTTCAAACAACTAAAATTTCAGGGATGGACAAATCTGGGTTTTATGAGTTTCAAAGAAAACAAAAAAGTTAAAACTAGAACCAAACTTGAACATACTTTTTTAAAAACCAAAAACAGGTTTCCTACAAGAACAGGAAGAAAAGAAAATCTTTTGTAGACCTAAAGGGAAAATGTAATTTTTTTAAAAAAGGCTAAACCCATTTTTGGCACGAGTATTTATTTATACAGCGTAATATGGCTAGGTACTCAAGAGGGGCCGGATTTCAATAAAAAGTTTAGGTTAAGTTGGGAATTTTTGAAACGTTCGTCCATCCCCATTTGAACAGCCTCTGAGGTGGCCAAACCTTTAAAATTTCCCGTCCGATACTATTATGTTATTTTTATTTGATCCGATAAGAAGTGTGTGGAAATTACTTTTGTATGTTAGTAGTTATTTAAGTTTTGAATGTAATTATGTACAAAGCTAATTAAGAGACTGGGGTCGTCACGTTTTAACAAAATCCATTTTTCTTTAAAATAAAAAAATTTTTAAACTTAAACAAAAGGCCTCCCCCGAGAGATTCAAATTCAGACAAATCAAATAAAAAGATAAGGACGGGCAACTGGTAAAAGTTTAAAGGATTATATGTTGGAAATTTTTGAATGTAATTACCATTTTAAAAAGCTAATTTTTAGGGGAAACAGGTCTGTCACTGTTTTTAACATGTCGCGTGGTTCTTTAAAAAAAAGAATTTAAACTTAAACAAACGGCTGCCCCGAGGATTCAATGTTCAGACAAATCAAATAATAAATATAGGATAGGCCTACTGGTAAATATGTTTAAAAAGGATTAGAAGTTGGTAAGTTTTGAATGAAATTTATGTACAAAGTAAAGTTTAGAGGAACTAGGTCTGTCACTGTATTAACATGTTGCGTGGTTTTTTTAAAATAAAAGAATTAAACTTAAACTAACGGCTGCCCCGAGAGATTCAATTTTCAGACAAATCAAATGAAAGATATAGACTAGCCCCAACTGGTAAATATTTTTAAAAGGGATTGAATGTTGGTAAGTTTTAAAAAATGTAATACCTATGTAAAAGCTAAGTTTGAGGAACTAGGTCGGGTAAACTGTTTTAAACATGTCGCATGGTTTTTTTAAATAAAAAGAATTTAAATTAAAAACAAAACGGCTGCCCCGAGAGTCAATGTTCAGACAATCAAATAATAAATAAAGGCCCAGGCCTACTGGTAAATAGTTTAAAGGATAGAATTTTGGTAAGTTTTGAATGTAATTACCATTAAAAAGCTAAGTTTAGGGGAAAACTAGGTTTGTCACTGTTTTAAAACATATTGCCTGTTCTTTAAAAATTAAAAAAATTTTAAAACTTAAACTAACGGCTGCCCCGAGAGATTCAAGTTAGCCCAAATAAATGATAAGATATGGGAAAAGGCCCTACTGGAAAAATATTTTAAAGAATTAGTCTGTTGGTAAGTTTTGAATGTAATTACCTATGTAAAAAGCTAATTTTTAGAGGAACTAGGTCTGTCACTGTATTAACATGTCGCGTGGTTCTTTAAATTAAAAAAAAATTTACACTTAAACAACGGCTGTCCGAAAATTTTTTAATGTTGGGGAAAAATCAAATAAAAAGTATGGGGACTAGGCCTACTGTAAATATTTTTTTAAAGGATTGTCTGTTGGAAAGTTTTGAATGTAATTCCCTATGTAAAAGCTAATTTTAAAGGGGGAAATAGGCTGTCACTGTATTAAATGTCGCGTGGTTCTTTAAATTAAAAAATTTACATTTAAACAAGGGGCTGCCCCGAGAGTTCAATTTTAGACAAATAAAAATAATAAGATATAGGACTGGCCTACTGGAAATATTTTTAAAAAGGTTTGGTATGTTGGTAATTTTTTAAATGTAATTACCTATGTAAAAAGCTAAGTTTAAGAGGAACTAGGTCGGGTCACTGTATTAACATGTCGCGTGGTTCTTTAAATTAAAAAAATTTTACATTTAAAAACTAACGGCTGCCCGGAGAGATTCAATGTTCGAAAAATCAAATAATAAATATAGGACAGGTACTGGTAAATATGTTTAAAGGTTTGGGGTATTTTGGTAAGTTTTAAATGAAATTCCCTATGAAAAAGCAAGTTTAGGGAAAACTAGGTCTTCACTGTATTAAATGTCGGTTTTTCTTTAAAATAAAGAATTTAAATTAAACTAAGGGCTGCCCCGAGGTTTTCAATGTTAGACAAATCAAATACATAATAAGATATGGGGACTAGCCCCAAACTGGTAAATATTTTTAAAGGACTAGATGTTGGTATTTTTGAATGTAATTACCTATGAAAAAAAGCTAAGTTTAGAGGAACTAGGTCTGACACTGTTTTAACATGTCGCGGGGTTTTTTAATTAAAAAAATTTAAACTTAAAAACGGCTCCCCCGAGAGATTCAATTTCAACAAATAATAAGGATTGGACTAGGCCTACGGGTAAATATGTTTAAAGTTTAGAATTTTGGGTTAAGTTTTGAATGTAATTCCCTATGTAAAAAGCTAAGTTTAGAGGAACTGGGTTTTTGCACTGTATTAACATATTGTCTATATTTGGATAGTTTCCGAATATTGGAGTTTCTTGTTAAGAAGCATGAGTTGCAGCAAGAGGGTTTTATTATTTGGGAATAAAAAAAATTTTGGCTTTACCAAAACGGTTGCGTATTTCAATGTGACCTAGTTTGGGGCAGTGGAAATGTTGGTGTGAATAATCAAGCTGGCCCAAATAAAGAGGTGTGTGTTTACGGAGTGAGGTGCGACAGATGGTTTCGTCATTGTATTGGTAAACAATCCTGGGTTTTCGATGGAAAGTTTATGCTAGTTTAATGTTTATTTGGCCGAATTTTTGTAAAGCAAGTTTTGCTCTGGGAGCGGGCATGGTGAGAAGAGGCGGGATTTGGCCGATTAAGACACGTGGTTTGGTTTGGGGGGGAGGGGGAAAGAGCTCTCCCCGTGGACGAGGAAGGTCGCCACCGGGGAGTCCCCGGGGGATCAGACTTGAGCAAAGACGTACTAAAAGTGACGGGTCCGAGCAAGCTTTGAAGCTGGGACTAGCTGTGAGTGGGGGAAACTGTCGGTGAAAACTCAAGACCTACATGGAAGAAGCCGCGAATAGCCCTAAGAGGGAAGAGTTCGACTACAGGCCCTCCAGAGGGGCAGCGTCTACGAGGGGGGAGCGGTCCAACCAAAGGGGGGGTCCCTTGTAGAGTCGTTACCACAGTCCTGGGGTATAAATAAGTCATGTTTTCACATCTAAAGAGTAACTAAGAGAGTAATTGTTGGGAACCCCCCACGTCAATAGGCAACGGATGTACAGGCTTAACCCCCGGTCAGAATAGGAATTGGTGTTTATTTTAATACAGTGGCCCTTCTTTTAATTGAAAAATGTAGTTATGTACGTTTTTAACCCCGCATCCTTAAATCCTCTTTAACCCAAGGTCCCGGTCGATCCTATAGTTCAGGACCTAGGGGGGGGTTTGTCCTAGAGGGGGGGGTCCTACGTCCCTTTTAAAAAAACCCCCCAGGAGGAGTAACCCACGCCAAAGGGCCTGGTCCTCATAGTGTGACTGGTGGAGGTTTTCGCCGGGTTTGGTAATATATTTTTTTTTACTGTGACAAATGGTTGATGGTGATTTATTTTGAGGGTGTTTTGTGTAAAGAGATAAAGGGTGGAGAAGGGAATAGAAGGGGTGTGCAAACGTTTAGGGGCTTTGCTTGTTCTTATACAGGAGGGGAATGTTTTTTTGTTATTACGTGTGGTACATGAACAAAAATACATTGTAGGTGGTGCTAGCCGCGATGTGTTCTACTTGGGGGCCCTTTCAGATTTTGGAACGTCTTTTTGATCTTAATTATCGAATTAAACTTAAGTCTATAAAAGTGGACAGAGGATGTGGTGAAAGGTCGCGCGCCTCAAGCCTTGGTATGATCCTGCAAGGTTGGCCGTACACAGAGAAGAATGCGGTTGTGAATAGTGTGTCCATAATAGAGTTGTGATAATATTGCTGGAATGTTGGCCTGGATGTATCTGTTAGGTGCTGAACAGGTGCATCGGTGTATATTTGAATGTAAATAGTTTATGTCATAAGAAGAAGCATAGTTGCGTCAAACCAAAGCATAATGTTGCGTACTATGCGTGTGTGTAAGTCAATGTACGTCTTGTCAATGTATTTAGTGAGGTCGGTCTGGAGCTGAGCGCGTGAGAATTACTGTTATCGTGCGGTTTGCGCGGAGAAGTTGGTCTAAGGACGGAGCGCGGCTAGCTTGCCAGGCCCGCAAGGACCTAGGCCTAGTTAGGTGGGGTTGTCCTGAGAAGCTGCTCGGTAAAGTAATACGCGATACAGACAGTACGGTGGTACGAACGGTGAGGCTGGCGCAGGGACAGACAGACAGACGGACGTACGGGAGGCAGTGAAGCTGCCGAGTGGGACCTGCGGAAGGGGGGTGCGGCCTGTGGGTGAGCGCTCAGTCTAGCAGTTCGTGTAATCGAGGCTGTCAGGACACAAGGGTCTCGGGAATGTAGATTGATTTTGAATGTTTTTATGATGACATAGGCCAAAGATTGGTCATATGTACATTTGGTTTCGGGCTAAAGTAGATGATTCCTAGCGGATTCGTTGGAATGCCACTGGTGGCAGTCCCGCCATTTGGGTGGATGACTATCTTTTGTTTAACAATATAATAAGATAAATATAAAAAATATTATGTGTTTGAAAGCATTGTAGTTTTGCGTGTAAATAATGTAGTGGTGAATTTGTGTGTAATATAGCGAGAAATTAGTGGTATTCATTGTACATGTAATATGATTATAATGTGAGCATTAGTATTAAGAAACGGCTAGTTGGTCGTAATGTAGGCGTTGTACAGTTGTTTATATTTCAATTTGCGGCGCAGGCACGGGGTATGGAAGCCTTAGAATGTTGTGCGAGATCGTTTTTCGGCTGGCAGTATTTAATCAGTGAGGATTTGCTTCAATCAGGAATGGATGTGGTTTCGATCGTTTTACGAAGAGAATGTGGGAGTTTCTAGGGCGAGGCCGGCCTGTGGTTAGCGAAACAGCTAGTTCTGAGGAACTGGATCTAGGCTTATGTTCCCTATCTTCTATTTATATTGTATTTATTATTAGAGGTTGAATCGTTTTGTTTTTTTTGAGTTATTAGGATTGTGGAATACCTGTACAGTCACTAATAGTTGTTTTGCTATTCGTTGTTTACAGCTGGCATGTTATTTAGGCTTAGAGGTAGTAGGGCATCAGTGGGCACGGTTTGGAAGCGCCCCGTCCGTTTAAAGAGTCCAGTGTTGCTAGTATGGATCAATATTGTGGTTCTAGGATTAGGACGTGATTATCGTGACCAAGGGAGGAGCCCTGGTTGGCGGATATCTTTGTATTATTTCAATTGTAAAATAATTGGAGTTACATCGTATGAGTACGAATAGCTGCAAGTTGCATTAGTATCAGGCATCCTGCCTGCACTGCACGGCTGCTCCCAAGCGGCTTCGCCCGGTTGCAAGGCGGACGTCTGAGATGTGACTTGTCAGATAGGGTCCGTCAGTGCGATAAATCTGTGCTTGTTCTGAACAACAAACACCGAGAATCGTTTGGGCCTTCGTTAGTCTTCTACGCTGGAAAGGAAAGGTAACTTAGTTATAATGTTACTGTACGAGCAATGAATTTTAATGTTCTTTCGGTATGGAATTGTTGTGTAGATTGTAGACGAGCATAGGTTGGTGAATATAGTATTAGTGTAGTTTTTTTTAAGACTCATAGCTGAGAGGTGCCCGCTTTGATAGGTTTCTTGGTGATACATAAGTATTTATGTTATTTCTGTTTACGAGTTCGTAGGCGTGGGACGACGTGGAAAGCTTAGTCTGACCATAGTCTGGACAGATGGTCTAGCATTAGGTGCGCTGTGTTGTGTTTTTCTCAAAAATAAGTAAGTATGTTAAGCCGGCTAATGGTCAGTTTCGAATTCGCTCCCCAGTGTGGCGTGGTGCTTGTGGTGAGGCTACATTATGAGTGTAGATGAGTTCGGTCAGCAAATAATTGTGTTTAATTCTTTGCTCGGTTGACCGGGTTTCCGGTGCAATGAGGATTCATTGTGACGATTAATAGAATTGCTAAGTGAAATTATATTATATAGCTCGTGGTAAAAGTGGCTTTATCGAAGGGGGGATATTTTTACATATTCTGGCCTGGAATTACTGTAGCTTGCCACCCGTGTTGTTTTGTGCTACATCTATGTGTTCTGTTATGCTTAGGTGAATAAAAGTGTTTGTTTGTTTGGTAACAATCACAATATAATACATATTCTAGAGTGAATATAATGGGTTCTATCTGTGGTTCATATGTGGTGGATACAAGTAGCTATATCACTAGTGGTTTGGGTTCGATTTCTCTCACACCGCATTTCGTCTTGAGATGTTGTTTGTGCTTGTGTTCATTAGCTAGAGTGTTTCTAGATAAAGAATGTAGTATTGGTTGGGCGATATTTATATCTGGTACCAGATACTGACGATGCTTGAAGGGCATAAGTCCATCGTAATGGCCCGCTGGGATGTCAAACATTTTTAGTGGTTCAACTTGGATCTTGGTTCAGCGATCGTACGTGGAGTTTTGGTAACACACGTGTGATTTGGGTGGACCCGGGCGGGCTTTGTCCATCTACGATACCGGAATGTCGGTTAATGCACTGTGTGCTGACGTCGAGTTTTCGTTACGTCGATCCCGAGCGCGTGCCGCTAGTGTCTAGGTGACTGACATTGCTGGGGAGTAGCTCCCCTCAGTTTTGTCGGTGATTGGGCATGGGGTGGTATCTCGGGTGGTAGGTTTAGGGGGTGTCCTGAATGCTAGAGTTAGGTTTTATGATAGTTTAATATTATTCAGCCTTAGCACTTTGACGCGCGTTGGAAATTAGGTTTATTCTAGCTACAGCTAGTACACTTAGGCTAAGTTTATAGGTTAATGAGGGGATGGACACCCTTATTTATGATTTGTCTTTGATGTCATAGGTCTGAGTTGCTGGGTGTGGTAGGTAGGAACCGTACGTGAAAGAATAGTTTGTTTTAATTCGATCATATCGACTGGAATTGACTTATCGGGTTCTGATGTAACATGTAATAACTTTAAAATGTTTTTTTGGAAAATATAATGAAGATAAAATCATTTTCCTTCTTTTCATATTTTGACATTTTGGATATGGAAAATAATGAGGCAGTAAATGAGATTATGTTATGAATTTGGATAAACTACGTTATGCTGAAATAAATAAATTGTTCCATTGTTTGTTTGAACTGTTTGCTGAACAGATAAAATTAATTAATGTATATTTAGATTAATTAAATTTAAAAAAATAGGAGTTGGAGTGTCGTTTCGTTTCATATGGGTTGGTTCATTGAAATAACTTAAATCAATTAAAATTGGATTAAAAAGCTTTCTTGACTTGTTGACGACGTTCTATCAGTGTTGTAAAAAATTAATTAATGAATACGTCAGTGTTTGTAATTGTGGTGCTTTGACTGACCGTGAGTTGTTGCCGTTTTTGGTGTTTGTTTTACGTTACAGTGACACGCACGAGTCACTGACTCACGTTATGAAAAACGCTGGATGCTGGGATTGTCGGTGGCAACTCGAGGAGACAAGGACGATGTGGGAATTGTCAGCTGGGCGTTTCAACTGTTAGCGGGGACAACTTGTTACTGGGCTTCAAATAAAATGGAGGAAATTTTCACAGGAGGTTTCAAATCAATTTATTTAGTTTTTTTGTTAATGGCAGGGACTCTTTAATAATATTTGTTGTTTTTTTGGTTAATTTACACAAACAAGTAAGTTTCTGTTATTATTTGGTTTCTTTAGATTTGCTCTTGTTTGTGCTAGAATTAGGTTTGATTTCTCAGAGGCCTTATGCGCGGGCAGATAGGTTCTGGCCCTTCAGGTGGATTTGAATTAGGAGCGGTCACTGTTTTTAAAAAATAGGTCATTTTGTTGTAGATCCTGAGTATGTCTGAGGTTGAGTTAATGCAATTGTGGATGGTTTTGCGGCGGTATTTATACTTCATATTAGGTAGGTTAGGTACCCCCCCCCCGAAACCCTGATCTTGGTAAGCTTGGAAGGACTCATGGTCAAGAGGGAGGTATGGATTCATCGGAAGCGATGGCATCGAAACTTGGAAGAAGGACACCTGGGGGATAACGGATGAAGAGGGAGCAGACTGTTGGGTTACTGAAACTGGGGGGGCATCTGATTGCTGATCGGAAGGTAAGGGCGTCAGCAATCGGTTCTGAAAAACGGTCTGGAGACGAGGGCCCAGCATGACATGGAGGTCATATAATAGTTCATCGTCGTCCAAGTGTTTTTGGCAAGAAGATTTCCACGGAAAACACGAGGACGTGTTTAATCTGGGGGGTAGCGGGTCATATATTGGGAAGTTTATCCAAATATTCATGTGGTATTATTCGGTTAGACACTCAAGTTGCCAGCAAGATGTGTTGATAAGTTGGAAGTAATACATGGGCATTAACTAATGTGTTTCGACGTCATTTGTAATGTGCTAAGGCTAGCTGTTTCGTCACTTCTAATTAGGCTCAATGTTATTATAACTATCTGTAATGAGTTTGAGACATTATGCTGCCTGGGCGAGGGAAGACATAATTGCCTGTGTTGAGTGGGAGTGGTCCCCACTCCATGATGACGAGCAGAGAGCAGAGAAGGCCCGAGGCTTAGGATTGGTGGAACAGACGTGGAAGTCATGGAGAAAGTGGCAGCTTAAGCCTTCTTTGCGGCTGACAGGACCCTGGAGGGGACCGGGCTGGGTGACAAATTCAGCGAAGGTGTCGTGGTGGCAGGACAACTATGATTCGGGGAGTGTAATTCTGGACACGAGATAGGAAGTTACTAAAGTGGAAGCCTCTGCAGGTGCACTCCCGCGCCACAAGGCGGGATGTGCACAGGACCAGTGCTCGGACACAGTGAGATGGGGAAGGGAGTGCTTGAGAAAGGCAGTAGCAAGAAGGAAAGACTAAAGGAAGAACGAGAGCGACAGTCAAGGGAGTTCAGCTGGGAAAATGGGAAGAAGCAAGCTGGGAAGCTGAAGAGGCAGAACGGACGGAAGAACGGTAAGTATACCAGGGGTCGCCGGATCGAGTCCACATCACGCCAAGGAGCAGCTGAGATCAGGGTTGGATACCAGACAGAGGGATAATTAATGAGTGAGCGATGTACTTCTATTAACGAATCAGGTTATGGGTTCAACAAGGCTCGACCCACGCACCGCCAGACCCCAATGCAGAGACTTAACGAAGGCCAGAGTAGGGTACAATCATAAGATAATAAACAGAAGTCCCCCTTGCGTTGAATCTGAATCTTTCATTGTGCTAACCAGTTTTGTCACCAAATCCCGTATTTCCCAAACACATTCGATCTCGTCTGGTTAGGTTGTAGGCTAGTTGGTATGAATTAAGAGTTACGCCCCTAAGACTCACTGGAGAGTCACTATTACCTGGGCCTACAGCCTATTCCATGACAATATTTACCAGTAGGCCTAGTCCTATATCTTATCATTTGATTTGTCTGAACATTGAATCTCTCGGGGCAGCCGTTAGTTTAAGTTTAAATTCTTTTATTTTAAAGAACCACGCAATATGTTAATACAGTGACAGACCTAGTTCCTCTAAACTTAGCTTTTAACATAGGTAATTACATTCAAAACTTACCAACATTCTAATCCTTTAAACATATTTACCAGTAGGCCTAGTCCTATATCTTATTATTTGATTTGTCTGAACATTGAATCTCTCGGGGCAGCCGTTAGTTTAACTCATTCAGACCACGTGTCCATTATAATGGACATAACAATTTTGATTTTTTTTTAATTAGACTTAAAGTTTTTTTCAATTTGGCCAACAAAAAATTCGAAAAAATTGGGGAATTCAAATTCACATTTTTTTTACCGCATTGCGATAGGACGAATAGTACCGTTTTTAGAGCAGATTGAAAATTGAAATGTGTAAAAACGGGCAAAAAAAAGTGTTTTTGTTTTTTTCCCGGAAATTTAAAATATTAATAGTTTTGCCAGTATTTGAGATACGGAAAATCCAAAATATGCAAAAAATTCCGAAAAAAATCTAGTTTTAGAAATGCACTTAAAATTTACATTTGAACATCAAACGTTGCTTTATTTGAAATCCAAAATTTCCCATAATTCCTTAAATATTACAATGAAAAATATAAAAAAAAATACTAAAAATATCAGAAAAAATCACGAAATGTTAATTTTTAGCTTAAAATATCCTAATTTGTGCCAATTTAATTATGGTCTGAATGAGTTAAGTTTAAATTCTTTTATTTTAAAGAACCACGCAATATTGTCACACTATGAGGGACCTAGGCCCTTTGGCTGTGGCGTTACTCCTACCTGGGAGGCTGTACTAGGGACGTAGCGACCCCCCCCTGCTAGGACATAACTCCACCTAGGTCCTGAACTCATAGGATCGACCGGGACCTTGGGTTGATGAGGATTCTAGAGGATGCGGGGTTAAGAACAGTACATAACTACAGCTTTCAATTCAAAGAAGGGCCACTGTATTGAATAAACACCACATTCCTATTCTGACCGAGGGTTAAGCCTGTACATGCCGTTGCCTGATTGACGTGTTGGGTTCCCACAATTACTCTCTTAGTTACTCTTTAGATGTGAACACATGACTTACTTTATACCCTCAGGACTGTGGTAGGACGACTCTACGAACGGACTGCCCCTTTGGTTGGACCGCTCTCCCTCTGTAGACGCTGGACCCTCTGGAGTGGCCTGTAGTCGAACTCTTCCCTCTTGACGGCTATTCGACGGCTTCTTCCATGTAGGTCTTGAGTCTTCACCGCACAGTCTTACCCACTCACAGCTAGTACCAGCTTCAAAGCTTACTCGGACCCGTCACTCTTAGTACGTCTTTGCTCAAGTGTGATCCTCACTGGACTCCCCGACTGGCGACCTTCCTCGTCCACGGGAGAGCTCGTCCCCCTCCCCGCCAACTAAACCACGTGTCTTAATCGGCCAATCCGCGCCTCTTCTCACCAGTGCCCGCTCCCAGAGCGAAACATTGCTTTACATAATTCGGCCAAATAAACATTCAACTCAGCATAAACATTCCATCGAAAATCCAGGATTGTTATACCAATACAACTGACGAAACCATCTGTCAGCACCTCACTCCGTAAACACACACCTCGTTATTTGGGCCAGCTTGATTACTTCACAGCCAACATTCCACTGACCAATCTAGGTCACATTGCAAATGACGTCAACCGTTAGGTAACGCCAAAGTTGTTACTTCCAACTAATAAACACCTCTTGCTGCAACTCGATGCTTCTTAACTGAATAGAACTCCAGATATTCGGATAACTATCCAAATATATGACAACCGCTCCCCTGTAGAAGAAACACGTCCTGCGTGTTTCCGCGGAAAACCTCTTGCCAAAAACAACGCGTACAACGATGAACCACGTATACCTCCATGTCATGCTGACCTCGCCTCCAGGCGTTTTCAGAACCGATTGCTTGACGCTCTTACTCCGATCAGCCTGCCATTTCAGTACACACGGCCTTCTCCAACTTCATCCAGCTAACTTCAGTTATTCTCTTCCAATACTCCGATGCCATCTTCTTCCAGATGAATCCATACTGTCATCCCACCAAAGTCCTCTCTGAAACCCCTACCGCAAAGAAAAACAAGGGAAAAACAACCCCCCTCCCTCAAAAAAAACCCGCACGTCAACAGTAACAAAAATGCACAGACTTACCTGTATGGCCATACATCCAGGATCTAATCTGAACGTGACTCGACCAGACAGTAAACTTCCTAACCAAACGCTAAAAAAAACACAACCAATTTAGCTGTAACACCCTAGTTTAGTCTAGCACAGGCAACGAAAAACAAACCCGAAAACACAAAAAAACGAACAGAGACTGATACCTGTGTTAAAATCAAAACATCAAAACAATAAGCATGCATTAAAGTTTACTGTCTCAAAAAACCCTAAAAAAAACATTTTGAAACTCCTGGTTAATTTCAAAAAAACATATCATTCCGTGATCCAGTGCGCCCTCCGACAGGATGGATGAAGAACACCTCACACTCCATGGTGTCTCCTCCAGATAAGAACGGGCAGGTACCGTCTTGCTTGCAGATCATATGGACTCGCAAATGAACTGTTAACAGAAAACAAACAACAGCAGAAACTGACACATAATAGTCTATCAGACCATAACAATAACAAAACATAGCTGATGTTGCTTTCTGCCCGAGAAATAGCTGAGCACACAGTGAGTAAACAAAACTAAACGAGATTCTAAATTTCAGAACTTATAAATTATCTTACTATGCAAGAATTAATTAACTAGCCACAAAACAAGCACTAGAATCTCCAACATTAATAAATGCCATAACCTTTAATTTGACCTTCAGCCATAACAAGCAAACATAATGAAAAAAAACTATTAGCAATTAGATTACTCATGACTCAACTGTGCACCGCTTTAAGTAAAATTCATACTGACCCTAAATTAATAGCAACAAATCCTTCAAAATTTAAAACATTATTGGCTTTTAACAATCAAGAATTAAAAACAAAACAATCTTCTTTTCTAAAACATAATTACAGTCCATGTAACACATCCATAGAGATTGACTATACCCACACACATCCAGGCAACTACCATGCCCAGGACTCGAACCCCACTCCTCCTGCACAGAGCCAGGAACCTAACTGAAGTACCCCCAGGACCCCCCCTTTTTAAAATACATACTGGAAAGAATAAAACAAAACTGACTCCATTAAACATGTAAAGAATAAACCTTCGGAACACGATCCACAATCGCTCCCCTTCCTACCTGGCCGCAACCAGATCTCTCCCGCCGAAATAGGTCACCAAATACTCCATCGTCAGCGAAACCTTCCATCTGCTTCACGTCTTCGTACTCCTCCTCAATCAACCTCATTGTTTTCGTCGGGGGACTCCAGACCCCAGCATCCTCCCCAGAATGAAGCTCAGGAGTCAACCAGGTGTCACTCCGCTTCCGTGGTGGGCTCCCGCGACGAGCGTCCTCCCTCTCGTGAAATCCCGATGTCAATACGTCCTCACTTGGCACCAAAGGTGGACTCCGGCCTCCCGCGCCTCCTTCCCCACGAAGTTCTCGCGGCACCTCCATCTCAATGTTGATTTGCGTCCGTTCCGGTGCAGCCTCCCCACCAACCGTGGGAAGCCTCTCCCCTGATTCTGGCGCCCTTGCCAACCCCCCCTGTCGACGATACCAGGGAGTGGAAGTCGCACGTCTTGCACAGACACGACGCCGATGCCACACCCAACACCCCCGGACACAAATCCACAGCACCCCCACAAACAACGTACCAACCACCAGCCCCGTAATAACTTCAAAGATCTCAATCTCAACAGGCCCAATATAAAATGCCTGTGCTGGACGTACAGCACACAAACCAAGCAAGTGAGGATTTCTCAACACGATAACCAGCACCACCACAGCCAGAACCCACGTCACAAAATCCACCACAGAGCCATGTACGACCCCTGCCTCAAATTTCGACCAATTAAACGCTGAGTTCAACTCCGGATCCAACACACCAAGTTTCCCAGGAACCGATACATTGAGATGTGGAACACGCAACATCCATTGGTCATCCAGAAAATCAGAAACATTCTCGAAAACAGCCCTGGATGATAATGATACCCGACCTCCTTCTGTGAGATTAACCCTCGCCCACCCGTTCGGCAAAATATGCGTCATACCTATATCCATGACCCCATTTGCATCACACGGATACAACTCTCGAACCAACAACCTACCATTGAGCAAGACCCGACAATCACACGGAATACTTAGTTGAAGACTACCAACCACAGCAACCTCCGGCACAGTGATTTCCACCGATCGACGCAACCGGCAGTCAAAAGAAGGACACCCCTAGCTGAGTGAGAGCATAACTCTCCAACCCTAGCTGAACTAATTGTACACTTCTATCCGCCACACATTGAAAAGAACAAACCTTGTGTAACTCGTCGTTCTCAGCTCCCAAAAACAAATGACGCAAACACGACCCCGAATGACGATCACCGTTCCCAGAAACCATCCTCGGCAACAAGCACAAAGAATCGATATGTGGTTGACAATGTCGCAAAGAACTACCGACAATCTCTGTCAGAAGTAACCCCGACACCGCAAAAATAGTCTGTTCGGTCCTAATAACACAAGATTGATTCCTCCAAGCGAAAACCACTGGCTGAGGTTGAAATAACCTCCACTTCATCCCCTGCGATCGTATAGGAACACGGACAGTCACCATAACCGTATCCCCGGATACCAGGCAAGTAGCCAAATCTAATTTATAATACTGAGTAATTTTAGAAGGTTCCAGAACTAGCTCTTTCCCATCCTTCCATAGCTTCTTCTTCAAAGCCACCAAATCATTCACCAACACTGAAGGTGGTATAACAACCGCGGGAATCCTCCCCGATCGACAACTATCAAGCAACTCTAGCCGAAAAACCTGTTCCAGCAGCTTAACCTGAGTATTCATCTCATGCAACAACAACAACAATGCCGCATGAAGAACCCTACCCTCATAATCCAGTTCCGTAACCGTAATTCCCTTAAAAGTTTCAAAAATCAACGACAAATTACGTCTTGCCTGATCCGAAGATAACAGCAGACATGACACACCCTCACTATATTCTTCAATGAAGACGACAAATTACGTAGCTCCTCGTGTGTCGAATGAAGAGCCCTGTCCACACTCCCAGCATAAGCCCTCAAACCCTCCTCCGTGTGATACATATCCTCCGCGTCTTTATTCGTTTTAAAACATTACAGCACCACTTCAGACTAGCCCCCAAGAAGTCTAGCCCTCGTGTTCGCCTCCCGTGCTCAAAGATACGTTATTAACCACATCCTGACCCGTCCCCGCGTCCAGCATAGAAAACTGTGACCCAACGACATCATCAAGATGAGCAAAAAGCCGTAAAACCTCACAGTCGTCACCAACACTACTGTTACTAGGACAGGCTGCCTCCACCACCCCCTCAGCGTCAAAATCCGACGAATAAACCGACGGCCACTTACTTTTGAAAACAAGAGGTAGTGCAGACTCATAAACCAAAGCATCCCCCACGTCCTGCCAAAAGATCCCGGACATAATCTCCACCCCAGGTTTGACACTATCCTGTTTCACATGAACAAAAGGTGAAAAAGCTGTACTCACCAGGGTAGGTAATCCAAACAATCTCAGACAAAAAACGAAGATGAAGAGACGACCTGACGACGCACAACACTTCTCACGAACACCAACACGAACACGCACATCACCATCGATTGACGACATCACACCAATCTGCAATTCAATCAATTTTTTATACTATCCACCAACTATCCCTACTCTAATCTACTTTTTTTTCATTCTTTTTTTTTATTCTCTCAATTTTTTTTTAAGTTTTAAAATTTTCCTTCACTCCCTCTACACAAGAACGACCACCCGGAGATCACCAGGATAGGTCCCCCAGCCCATAGGCATACAGGGCTCGGGGCCCCATCCACGGACTCAACTGCCACCAAGCCTGGTGGAAGTCATCCTCCGGGTGGACTTCGAACTCCCTTAAGTACTCACTACACCTGCCCAAATAGACCGAATAAGCGCGGGCCACCATCCAACGTGGCACCTCCGCCCCCCCAATCGCCAAACATGCCAACAGTTCGAAATATAGTAGCGACCCCCAGGCCCGTACTTTGTCACGGACCCGGCGCTGGACCTCCTCGGGCTCCCAGCCCACCCCCTGGACCGCCCTGTCCGTCTCCCGCACCACCGCGAGACGAACCGCCCGAAGGGCCCGCGCCCGCCCGTACTCCATCAGGGTTGCCACCGCTTCCGAGCTTCCCTCCACTACACACTCAATCACTACTTCATTAACACACGCCATTGATTCAGACTGCGAAGTTCTCTACACCGAAATACAAAGCACACTGACCGAGGCAGTACAAAACCCGTACATGATTTTGAAAGAAAAACGAACTATGAACCATGAGGACATACCCCAATCAGCAAATAAATCGCAAGAAAAGAAGTACACAGCATATTCAAGTATAACACTTTCATAATCACTAAGCTATTACTAGCCCCAAAAACTCCTAGTCAGCTCAGCAATGACGCACATTCAATATTACCTATGAAAACGAAAACGATTGAGCAAGCTTGATAATTGCGAAACTGAATCAACCGAATATAAAAATGATTAGAAATAATTTCACAATACACCACAATACACACTTCGTAATTTCGAAAAACGAACACGGGAGCCAATGACCCGCGTTGCTAACAGCCAACTAGCAATCTAATAATCCAAAAGCATAGCAGACCAAAGAAAGCTATGAAATTTAAAATATTTCAAAATATCTTAATTTTGAAAACAAGACACCCCAATTTGAAACAATCAAATCCGAATATGAAATATCAAACCACAAATTCCGCTCACCAAAAAGTATCTATTTACTTCGTTTGCTTACTAATACTTCGTCACATTGCCTACTCCTATTCAACCACACCTAGCACTCGCATAGCCCGGCCCGACTCGACTTTCGCCGACGCGAGTGGACTGCTGGCCGGGAGGAGAGACAGCTCCACGGCCGCTAACTTCTCACGCGGACACATACGTACCACGACGTACGTACGTACCAATTAATTTCAACTTTACAGCAACGAAACCAACTAGGAATAATCTCATGTCATAGATTACCTTCTATCTATGCAATAACACAAAGATTTTCTTAAAATCTCGAAACCAAAATTTCCCAGAAATTTTTCAGAAACACATTTTTTCATGTACGAAAAAAATGAATACGTACAAACACGGCGCCTCCACCATGTCATGGAATAGGCTGTAGGCCCAGGTAATAGTGACTCTCCAGTGAGTCTTAGTGGGCGTAACTCTTAATTCATACCAACTAGCCTACAACCTAACCAGACCGAGATCGAATGTGTTTGGGAAATACGGGATTTGGTGACAAAACTGGTTAGCACATGAAAGATTCAGATTCAAACCAAGGGGGACTTCTGTATTATCTTATGAATTGTACCCTACTCTGGCCTTCAGTTAAGTCTCTGCATTGGGGTCTGGCGTGCGTGGGTTCGAGCCTTGTTGAACCCATAACCTGATCGTTAATAGAAGTACATCGCTCACCATTAATTATCCCTCTGTCTGGTATCCAACCCTGATCTCAGCTGCTCCTTGGCGTGATGTGGGACTCGATCCGGCGACACCTTGGTACTCCGTTCTTCGTCCGTTCTTGCCTCTTCTAGCTTCCAGCTTGCTTCTTCCAGTTTCCCAGCTGAACTCCTTGACTGTCGCTCTCGTTCCTTTAGTCTTCCTTCTTGCTACGTGCCTTTCTCAGCACTCCCATCTCACTGTGTCCAGAGCACTGTGTCCTGTGCACTCCCGCCTTGTGGCGCGGGAGTGCACCTGCAGAGGCTTACCACTTTAGTAACTTCCTATCTCGATGTCCAGAATTACACTCCCCGAATCATAGTTGTCCTGCCACCACGACACTTCGATGATGTCACCCAGCCCGGTCCCCCTCCAGAGTCCTGGTCAGCCCGCCAAAGAGGCTTAAGCGCCACTGCTCAGGACTTCCACGTCCTGTCCACCAATCCTAAGCCTCGGGCCGCTCTGCTCTCTGCTCGTCATGCAATGGAGTGGGTGACCACTCCCCGCAACACAGGCAATTATGTCTTCCCCTCGCCCAGTCAGCATAATCGTCTCCAAACTCAGTACAATAGTTATAATAACTTGACCTAATTGAAGTGACGAAACAGCTAGCCTTAGCACATTACAAATGACGTCAACACATTAGGTAATGCCCATGTTATTACTTCCAACTTATCAACACATCTTGCTGCAACTTGAGTGTCTTAACCGAATAATACCACAGATATTTGGATAAACTATCCCAATATATGACAATATGTTTAAAGGATTAGTCTGTTGGTAAGTTTTGAATGTAATTACCTATGTAAAAAGCTAAGTTTAGAGGAACTAGGTCTGTCACTGTATTAACATGTCGCGTGGTTCTTTAAATTAAAAGAATTTACACTTAAACTAACGGCTGCTCCGAGAGATTCAATGTTCAGACAAATCAAATAATAAGATATAGGACTAGGCCTACTGGTAAATATGTTTAAAGGATTGGTATGTTGGTAAGTTTTGAATGTAATTACCTATGTAAAAAGCTAAGTTTAGAGGAACTAGGTCTGTCACTGTATTAACATGTCGCGTGGTTCTTTAAAATGAAAGAATTTAAACTTAAACTAACGGCTGCCCCGAGAGATTCAATGTTCAGACAAATCAAATACATAATAAGATATAGGACTAGACCAACTGGTAAATATGTTTAAAGGATTAGTATGTTGGTAAGTTTTGAATGTAATTACCTATGTAAAAAGCTAAGTTTAGAGGAACTAGGTCTGTCACTGTATTAACATGTCGCGTGGTTCTTTAAAATAAAAGAATTTAAACTTAAACTAACGGCTGCCCCGAGAGATTCAATGTTCAGACAAATCAAATAATAAGATATAGGACTAGGCCTACTGGTAAATATGTTTAAAGGATTAGAATGTTGGTAAGTTTTGAATGTAATTACCTATGTAAAAAGCTAAGTTTAGAGGAACTAGGTCTGTCACTGTATTAACATATCGCATGGTTCTTTAAATTAAAAGAATTTAAACTTAAACTAACGGCTGCACCGAGAGATTCAATGGTATTCAGACAAATCAAATGATAAGATAAAGGGCTGCCCAACAATATCAATAATTCAATACAATATCGATATGAAGGATTAAATTCGATATCAGTAAGGAAATGTACTAAATCGTTTTACTTACCCTCTTTTAAATACAACATTGCCGATGTGTAGGCCTCCTGCGCCAATAAAATACATTTTCAAAAATGCATGTCGAAAAACATAAAATGCGAAAGGCTCAAGTATTACATACGGTTCTAATCAAGAAATGCTTCGTGAGGCAGTGAGTTATGGTTCTGCAGCGCTGTCCACACCCCCCCCCCCCCCCCCCCCCCCCCCCAACTACGTATTGCTAGTCAGTCTTGGCTTTGGGCCAAGACTCTTGCTACTTTGTACAGTAGTGTCGATCAATCGATTGATAGAGAGAGAGAGAGAGAGAGAGAGAAGAGAGAGAGAGAGAGAGAGAGAAGAGACCAGGAAGTTGGAGCAAGAGCTAGCGCGTGGGCGAGCGTGCTGCTTTGTACAGTAGTGTCGAGACAGAGTCAGGGAGAGAGAGAGAGAGAGAGAGAGAGAGAGAGAGAGACAGAGACCGAGGAAGTTGGAGCAAGAGCAAGCGCGTGGGCGAGCCTAAAATCAATCTAAAATATAACATGTCTGTTGTATAGGCCTTATCTTAACCTTGAATCTTCCGCTCTCAATTGGGACCGACAGTGGCATGTCGCATGTCTGCATTGCGGGCGGCCTTGGCCACGCATGGAGAACGTAATAACAGGTAAAAAGTTTTGATATTGAATAATAATATCAATACTTTACTTGAAAAGTTTGATATCGAATCACAATATCGATATATCCCCTTTCAATATCGATATGACTTTTTTATCGTTGGGCAGCCCTAATAAGATATCACATCAATAATCCACATCATATCTCTCATAAACAAAATGAAAAAGAAACGAGTGCCCTGTGATTGTGTGTGCCTCTATACACGTTGATCTGTGTCTGCCCTTGTTATTGTTCTGAGGTCACCAGTACTGAAGATGCTGGCCTAGTGTGGGCCTACGTTCTTGTTACAGGCGCGAAGAATCATATTTCCCCATTACGTCTGAAACCCTTGATTAAGCACATTTGTAAACGATGCGTCAATATATTGGGCATTCTAAAATTACTGTACATAAATATCAAGAACTGTGACAACTCGGGTGTGAAGTCTTTGGTGAGCGGTGAAGGTTGGTGTATTGCATGACTTATTACATCCAACCTCTGCTCCAAGATCATGCACGCCTTGGCCATGGCCGCAAAATCCTTCTTCGTACGGCATTTCGGACATCGCACGGTCAAGTGTTTGCTGACAGGTAAAGTAGTTCTGCATTTTGTGCAGATTGCTTCAAGTTTGTTTTCTTCTTCCATCTTCGAAGTTGTTGGCCAGTCGTTGAGGCAGGCTTCGCAGCAGCAAATACAGTTGCGATCAAGAAGAGTTGCCGTCCGCTCCTTCAGGTTATTTTCATGGTAGCTAGTCCCGTAACTGATGAACAGCTGAAGAAAACAAGAAAACATTCATTGGCCTAGGTATGATTATTCACAAATAGTAGAACCTAAAAGTAAATGCAGTAATAGTAAGTAGTCGAGTATGCAAGTAAGTAAAACAAGTCACCAGCACATAGTTATGAAAGCTTGATTGAAGTTTAAGTCAATGCTAAGGCGGGGTGGTTCTAGGCCCTAGCCAAACATACATGGGCCTTAATTCACACAAACACAATACATTAGTACAAAGTACAAACCTAGCTCTATTTACTACATAGTACATACTATCCACGCTCAGTGATAAACATCACAAGCTGGTCGCAACGTATTGGCAACTTGTCTTCTCATCTACTTCGTGTCTGTGTGACCTAAGGTATTTCATATTTCATATTTATTCACTCAATTCAATACATTGTACACATATAACCCTTTGGGAGAGAGGGAATGAATAATCCTTAGTAATAACTACTATGTACATGATAGGGATGGGCAAAAGCGTGTATCTTACTACACGTGTACACGCTGTCTGTCTGTGCGTGTACACGCGTGTACTATGTATATTTTAAGATGTCTGAAAAAAAGTTGTACATGTTTATTTATTACTGTATATTTTTATTGCAATCTGAACAGCCAACACGGCGATGGCGTTCGGCTCAGTTTATCAGTCAGTAAATGACGTGGCTGATGTTTCATTGACCTAGAAAGTTAAAAGAGTGATGGTATGGTTGAGGCTTGCGTGATGAAGAGGGCGGGGGTGGGGGGGGAGAGATAAGGCTTGTGATTTACCATAGTTCCCGTGATACTTGAATTGTGCAGCAACTCCTTCGCGCACAGTCGGCATTAAAACCTTCTTTCCCGCGTCTATCTTATCAAAGAACTTCCACTCAAGAGATATTCTAAACAATCAACAGTCATGCGTCACTGACTCATATCTCAACACGCGTAAACAACTAAGCGGGCGGCGGGCGACTGCGAGCGGTCTGGAACCATCTGGAATGTGTGGGCCGGTCAGGGGGGGGGGGGGAAGGCAAGGCCACCGTGGCAAGGGCCAAGGGATCGCAACCAACTTACCGTTTTGCGGGAAGGCGGCGGCGGCGGCTGACTGAAAGAGCTCGTATTTCAAAATAGAATTATTGAAATCTGAAATCTCGACGACTGAACAATGTCAATTGAAAGTCGACGTGCATTTTTTTTTAAATTATGTACACGTGTACACGTCTCATCCCTAGTACATGATTATAATATTAATAATAAATATGTGTAATTCTAATTAGAAAGCAATTTGGAATTAAGCAAGTGACTAATGATAATTTATTTAACAACATAGAATAACTGGAGAAGAAACGTTGAATATAGGCATGCGCAGGGGGGGAGGCCTTGGCGACCCCATTAAACCTTACATTCTTGAAAATTCACTAAAAATAATTGATAAAAAATAAAGAAATATATCTACTTAGTTTTCCGAAACCATTACCTACAGGCTACCGGTACCTTTTTCTCTCATCATCTCACTTTTAAATAAGTTATACAACAAAAATGCATTAAAGCTATTGTACCACCTCTGGCCGATAATTTGAAAGTCGAAGAAACATGTCTGAAAAATTGCTGAATGAAAGAAGCCTTTAAAATAACAGAAAAAAATTGTGAATTTTTTTGGCGGGACATAACCTCACTTTTGGAAATTATATTTAGATTTTTGGACAAAAGTGTAATATAGGCCTACAAGACTAGTTCAAAATTAAATTTTGAGAATCGGTTTTCTGGACATAGTTTCTAAACACCTTTAGCTATAACTTGACTATAGCTAAAATAGTTTTCTGAAAATAACAGTTGGTGTACGAATTTTTTTGTCAAACAGTACAAATACGAGTTTTGTACCGTTTGACAAAAAAATTCTAAATTTGTTCAATTTAATTTAATTTCACTTTGTCATTTTATTATTTTATTACTGATCTTTTATCTGGACGACATTCTCGCTAAGTGTTCCAATGATTTGAACTAGACCGTGGCATGTTTTTCTGGCGACTCTTTGATTGATTTTGAAGGCTATTGTTATGAGTAAGTTGGTGCAAAATTCAAATCTGAAATAATTAAATAAGTTTAACTTTTAAAAAGAGCTGTACTTCCACAACTATCGTAGAGTGAAAAAAGCCTACTTGTCTGTTTACCTGGTCTCCTTTCTTGATGGGTTGAAGAGCGATACCCAGGATGGAGTTGCCGTTGTAGGTGAAGGTTCCTGTGTTGAAGCAGCAGGAGTGACTGAAGAACCCGAACACGCCGCTCACCGACTGACCGCAGTCGAACTCAACAAACTTTGAGCTATCCAGGCAGTACATAGCGTCCCCGAAATTGATGGAGTGGGACTTAATAATAAGCAGGTATCTCATGATCATACGGCCGGCAAAGATCTTTAAATCGTCAGGAGACGGACCTTGTGTCTCCAACTTCTCGCCGAAGATAGTTGTGTACGAGTCGAGCCAGTTCACCAATATGGCGGAACAGGTTGCAGCCCCGAGGATCGGATTTGCGTTCCGGTTCCCCGGAATCTCGTCGCAATGCGCACGTTCTTGATCCAGGAAGTGTATCCCCGCATAGCCGCTCATCGGCGGATAGGGTTCGCCGAACTGACTGAACCCCGACTTGGGTTTGTTGTTCTTCATTCTTTCTTCTACCTCGTTCACCACTTCCCAGAGTCTCGCCAGGCTGTTCCCTGCATACCTGCTCATGGCCACCAACAACATCAAGAACGCACAGTGTATCTTGGAACCAGTGCACTTCTTGTCATGGAAGAGCGGCAACACAAGACACTCGGTCTGATGAAATGCGTCCCAGGCGACGGTGCGACAGTCATCGGAACAGTACATCACCTGGAAGTAAAGAAAACAGTGATAACTAGAATAGAGCGGCAACACAAGCAGTGGCGCGCTGAACCCTTGAATCGAACAGGAGCAAGCCCCCTCTTACAGGACCCACCCACCCTCACAAATAAACACATGAATGGGGGGTCTGGGGGGGTAGCCCCCCAGGTAACATGCGGGTCCGGGGCGCATAGCCCCGGAAAAATTTTCAATTCCTAGGGTGTGTTTTGGTGCGTTTTAACTAGGGGTGTGCGGATAACCAAAATTTCGGTTCGGTTCGGATAATTCGTATCCGAACCGATGCGCGAAAAATTGGAACCGACTTCGGTTCGGTTTCGGATAGTTTGAATTGCGCGCGCAAACCTCGACTACTGGCACGGAGCGTGCTGTAGACTGCGCTATCACGCTCGTGGTGTGCGCACCAGAGACTGCGCAGAGCTCTAGGAGGCTTTGCTTGAGTCGACACCGCTACGTTGATCGTTTTTTTCGAGTTTGACGACCACTGTTCGACTTTCGATATTAAACACGTCACACGACCTTGAGACTGAGGCGATGTTTTATTTATTCTGGTTTTATGTTGCTGTCCACACTGCCAACGACTGAAGTTACGCTAGGCTATTTTGTAATATAATTGGGCAAGGAGCCTTTAGTTTCTCACTTTCGGTATTATTCGAGGCAATTAGTATGCCTAATATGCGTGGTAGTATTATTTGCAGGTGCAGCGCAATCGAAATACGACGTAAACTACATATCGTTATGACTGGTTTAACCCTACTTCTGCCGTGAACAGCACATAGTCCTAGGGCCTATGTATTATTATTATGATTCCTAGTTACAAGTTATTACTCAATTTACGATGGAAAGTGACATAGAGCGGTAAAATATTACAAAATGATGAATGCTCTTTGCTATCCCTAGGTCTAGGGCTAGCCTCAGAGCCTAGTTTAGGGCCTAGGCCCTAGGCCTAGCCTACAGCAACTGCTATTGACTGCACTTGGGCCTAGGCTTTATCAATCTGCATTGGCTTCGAAAATTTGTTGTAGGCTATTAAAATTTGACCAACGTAACAAAGATCCTTGGTTTTTTATTAGGGCCTCTGAGGAGCCTAGGCTAGGCCCTACCTCGAACCTTGGAACAAACTCAAATTCTTAAATTAGGGCCTAGGCCAATGCTTCATTCATTATTCAAATTATTTTGATATGGGAAAAAAAGTCAAGCTAGGCCCTATACCACTTATTTTACATATATTTCAAGCCTAAACTATCCGAACCGAAACCGAACCGAAAATCGAATAATTTTACTATCCGGAACCGGAACCGAACCGAACTCAAAAATCAGGATTCGCACATCCCTAGTTTTAACGAGTTTTAAGCACTAGAAATTACCTTTTTGGTAACAGAATACAAACCCATTTCATGCAAGAAAAAAACAAAATTCATCAGTCCTCCAAGACGTTTTCATTGTTCTTAATTTTCATGCCCCATGCAACATGCGGGTCCGGGGCGCATAGCCCCGGAAATTTTTTTAATTCTTAGAGTGTGTTTGGTGCGTTTTAACGAGTTTTAAGCACTAGAAATTACCTTTTTGGTAACAGAATACAAACCCATTACATGCAAGAAAAAAACAAAATTCATCAGTCCTCCAAGACGTTTTCATTGTTCTTAATTTTCACGCCCCATGCAACATGCGGGTTCGGGGCGCATAGCCCCGGAAAATTTTTCAATTCTTAGGGTGTGTTTGGTGCGTTTTAACGAGTTTTAAGCACTAGAAAATACCTTTTTGGTAACAGAATACAAACCCATTACATGCAAGAAAAAAACAAAATTCATCAGTCCTCCAAGACGTTTTCATTGTTCTTAATTTTCACGCCCCCTGGCTGGTCTGGTCCCCATTTTGCACTTAGAAATTTGATCAATAGATAGGTTTGATTTCATTTGATTTGTTTAAACAGATTATTGGATGAGCGTAGCGAGCGAAGATTCCATTTCACTACACTGGAGAAAAAAATCCGGAATGTTTTTTTTGTTTTTTTTTTCCTGTATTTTTGTGTGTTTGTCAGCACGATTCCGGCTAAACCGATACTTCAATTGCGATGAAATTTTCTGGAGGCCTTCGAAATCTCTGAACTTAGAACTGCCACGTTTTTTAGCGCAATTTTACGATTTTACGATTTCTAGAACTTATATCTCATTCACAAGTTTTTGGAAAACCCTTTGGAAAACAACTATGTAGATATAGTTAATTTTTAATTGTTTACAATGTCCTAAATATGATGAGGTAAATAAAGTATGAAATAAAATAATAAATAAAAAAAAAATGGGGTGGGTGGGTCCCCTCCGGGGACCCACCCACCCACCCCCTTTAGGACCAGGAGCAATTGCTCCTGGTCTTATATGGTCAGCGCGCACTGAACACAAGACACTCGGTCGGATGAAATGCGTCCCAGGCGACGGTGCGACAGTCATCGGAACAGTACATCACCTGGAAGTAAAGAAAACAGGATAACTAGAATAGAGCGGCAACACAAGACACTCGGTCTGATGAAATGCGTCCCAGGCGACGGTGCGACAGTCATCGGAACAGTACATCACCTGGAAGTAGGGATGGGATTTGACCGGTCAAATTCAAATTTGGTCAATTGACTGGTCAATTGACGGTCAATTGACGGTCAAATGTAAAAAATCATAAATTTTATTTTATTAAATAATTAGTATATTATTTTTTAAATGTTGTGGTGACAAAAGCTTTGTTTTACTTAAAAGCTTGTTAAATGCATATTAAGGCTATTCCACCGCGTTTTTCTATTTTCCAAAATATGCTACTAAGTTAAAATATAGTGAATGGCTTTGAAACATGGCTATTTTAGAAAATCAAAAATATTTTTTCCAAATTTTTCTGATCCGGTACACGGCCAATATAGCCACCTCAAAATAATTTCAAACTTCAATTCGCCAGGGCACACCATTCAACGTACGGTGTTGTGCTTTTGTGACATTAATTTTTAACTGTTTTTCTATGGACTGACTGAGAGAAAACAGATTTATTTTAACAATTGTCTTTCCAGCGAATTTTTTCGTTTGGCGGTATTTTTTACCGATTTGTACCGCCAAACGAAAAAATTCGCAGGAAAGAAAATTGTTAAAATAAATCTGTTTTCTCTCAGTCAGTCCAAAGAAAAACAGTTGAAAATTAATGTCAAAAAAGCACAACACCCTACGTTGAATGGTGTGCCCTGGCGAATTGAAGTTTGAAATTATTTTGAGGTGGCTATATTGGCCGTGTACCGGATCAGAAAAATTTGGAAAAAATATTTTTGATTTTCTAAAATAGCCATGTTTCAAAGCCATTCACTATATTTTGACTTAGTAGCATATTTTGGAAAATAGAAAAACGCGGTGGAATAGCCTTAAGTGGCATATCATCATCGTCATCATCATCGTCGATGCTGTCATCAGTCCCTTTCTCCGATTCAGCTTCAGCTTCCCCAGAAGCTATTATATTCTATTTGTCTATTATAATTCATAATATAACTACATAATAAATAATAATTAAATAAAATATTACCTAATTAAAACATTTTTAATTGAAAAAGAAAGAAAGAAATGTTATCATTTACATAAAAATTCAAATAATTTTAAGTTTTAAATGCAATATACACATGTTATCTTTAAGTCAATTGACTGGTCAATTGACCAAAAGTATTTGACCAGTCATTTGACCGGTCAATTGACCAGTCAATTGACCGGTCAATTGACATTGTGCAACCCTACCTGGAAGTAAAGAAAACAGTGATAACTAGAATAGAGACCATAATATTTCAAAACAAACACATACACATACATACATACATACACATAGGATGCTAATTGCTAATGCACCTTCAGGAAACCATTAATTAAGCTTGTCTCACCCATTTCCCCAAGAAAAATATTAGAGAATTTTCTCAAGTTTTAGTGTCTTCTTCTTGAGAGAGATTGCTTGTCCCCAAATAATCAATATGCACCTGCCCCGCTTTGAGACATACCCATATTTTGTTAGTACTGAAATATTCCTAAAATCACAAAAAGTAGAAGCAATGATGGTTAAACAGTTAAGTGACATATTACTAGTACATTTAATGAAGATTAAATAAATAAACATTTTAGAATGGAAAACCGGGACATTTGGGAGTCCCGGGTTGTGTCTGTCAGAACACCGGGACAGTTGCCCGAAAACCAGGACTATCCTGGGAAAACTGGGACGTCTGGTCACCCTATGCTAGAAGAGGCATTTCTCCGGTGAAAAATCTTGGTAAGATTGTATTGTAAGATCTTGTATTTTTCTTGCCAAGATCTTGCCAGAACTTGTCAAGATCTTGCCAAAACTTGTATAATCTTGGCAAGATCTTGTATAATCTTGGCAAGATTGTGGTTGGTCTATTGATGCAATGCAGTAGGCCTACTTGATGCAATTTCGATACGGTACCTACAAACTATGCCACCTTATTAGATGTTTATCCGTAGCTTGTTAATCTAGGCCCTGTGAACAAGAACATTTGCAGGCTAGGGCAAACACAGGCCTAGCCCTATAGATAGTGCACGGCATAAGACTTTTAGTCAACTGTCATCTAAGCCTACTACCTACAAGTAATGGTTGTAAATACTCACATACTGTGAGGTCAGTAAAAGACATGGCAGCTATCTGTAGCTATTTAACCTCCTCTCAGTTACGCCCGAGTTAACTCGTGATGTGCAGTTGTGCCCCCCGTGTTACGCCCGAGTATACTCGTCGCGCCAATGTCGCGCCACAATGTTTGAATTCAAATGTAGTTTACTCAGTGCTCAATAGGGTTAGCGCGCTCTAGTTTCGTGTGGCATGTGCTTCAACCTGTCGGTAATACGTAGAACTATTTCGCCAACTACTGGAACCGGCCGATAACTTGTTTTTAGAAGTTTATTTCTAGGCTTACCACTTGTAGCTCCTCCCGAGTTCAGCGTCAGCTGTAGTAAACAACTATGGCTTCTACGAGTGGTGAGAATTCGTGTTTACGGCGTGTTTCAGATAGGGAAATCCGTGAAATTATTACCAATAGTGACTCGGAAAGTGATGATGACTTTATTGTAAATACCAACGATAGTTTTAGTGATAGTGATGAGGACAAGAGTGATAATCACGACAGTGGCAGTGACGGGGACAGTGCAAGTGACAATGATGTAGGTGTAGGTTTAGTTCAGGAACGTCGTCAAAATAAAAGAAGACGAATTGCCGATGATGGGGTAAAAAACTGGAGTAGAGGTGATTTCCAACCTATTATTCACGATTTCGACCCAAGTTCATCGGGAATAAATGCGGATTTCAACCTTACTGAAGATTCAAGTGAGCTTGACTGTTTTTTAGCTTTATTTACAACAGAACTAGTCGAGTCTATTGTAGAACAAACAAACTTGTTTTACAAGTTTGTGATTGAAAACACAGAGTTTAGCGTAAAATCCCGGCTCACGAAATGGAAAGATACCACGGTTGGTGAGATGTATGTGTTTTTGGCATTATATATGCTAATGGCCCATCAAAAAAAAATGCGATCGAGCTGTATTGGTCAACAGACCCTTTGTTGAGTACACCAATATTTGGTGACATCATGTCTGTTGATCGATTCCGCATAATACTCAGACTCCTTCACTTCAGTGACAACAACATTGTAAATAACCCGGATCAAAACAAACTACAAAAAATCAAACTTGTCCTTGATAGTGTAAAGCATCAGTTTTCAAGCGTATTTGTGCCCTTCGGTGAAGTTTGTATAGACGAAAGTTTATTGCTGTACAAAGGCAGGCTGTCGTTCAAACAGTACATTCCCAACAAACGCAGCAGATTCGGGATTAAACTTTTTGTTATTTCAGATGTTGACACTAACTTTGTACTAAATGTAATAGTGTACACAGGGGCAACAACTGAAATAACAGAATCAGGGCTCGGAGTGTCCGCGGATGTTGTACTTACGTTGATGGAACCGTATCTTGGGAAGGGGCAAACACTCTATGTTGATAATTGGTACACTGGTCCACAGTTGTTTGAAAAACTACACAGCGAAAAAACCAATGCTTGTGGTACGGTTCGAAAGAACAGGAGGGGAATGCCAAAGCAAGAAGGAGGAAAACTAAGGGTGGGGGAATATGTTGAAAAACACACAGACAACATGTTGACCGTCCGCTGGTTCGACAAGAGGGAAGTCAACATGCTCACAACTATGCATGGCCCTGGCATGATCGACAGTGGAAGAGAGACAGGAGGACTGGAGTAAACAAGATGATTCCCAAGTGTGGGTTTCCTCTTATAACCAGGGAATGGGCGCTGTCGACCACTCTGACATGATGCTGAGTCATGTCGAGTGTGTAAGGCGGTCCGTCAAGTGGTATAAGAAACTGTTCTTCCACTTGTTGGACCTAAGTGTGTTGAATGCACACATACTAGAAAAGGTCCTAAAAGGGAACAAGAGGCAACTATCAACATTTCGTCTGGAGCTTGTTCGCCTCCTTTGGAAAAGTATGCTGCCCCAAAGTTGTCCCCCAAAGGAGGCCGCCCATCCCCCGGGCTAACACCTCTTCGACTTGTACATCGCCATTTCCCTGACGTTATCCCCTCTACAGAAAAGAAGGCCAACCCCACAAGGCAGTGCTATGTTTGTGCTAATACAAAGAGGAGGGAAAAGAAGAGGAAAGAATCGAGGTACATGTGCAATGAATGCAATGTACCTCTGTGTGTAACTCCATGCTTTGGCGAGTACCACACACTCAAGCACCTGTAGGCCCTAAAAAAACACTCTCAAAGGTACCGTGTGTAAATTCGTGTGTATATATATGTATATATATGTGTGTGTATAGAACTTGAACTTGTGGATGTGTAACTGAACGATTTAGGCTACTTTTATGTGTAAATTTACTTTCAAGACTACTGTGTAATATATGGACCATATCATCATCTATCAACTTCACCTTTCATCTATCATTCCAAGGTAAGCAAGCAGATTCATCAATATACTCCCATGAAACCCCCAAATAAATATATTGTTAATTTTTATAATTTGTATTAGGCCTACATGCATGTTCACTGTGTAGGAATTAGTGAAATAGAGTAGGCCAGTCCTGAAACAATTTAGCCACATTTTCTTGCATTTTTTGATGAAAAGTGCAAATTTTGTAGTTATCAAATAAGTTCAAATTTTTAGTTATCATTTTTTTTGTGGGGGGGGGCATTTTTTTTCAAGGCATGTTCGTAGAGTACTCAAGTAGGTGCTACATTTTTTTTTAAATAATTTTTGGATGAGAAATGTGGAAGTTGTGTAATTATCGATTATTTTGGGGGAGGGGGCGAGGTGGGGGGGAGGGGGGGGGGGATTCTTTTCTTATCATGTTCGTAGTGTACTCAAGTACGTGCCACAATTTTTTAAAATAATTTTTGGATGAGAAATGTGGAAGTTATGTAATTATTGTTTTTGTTTTGGGGGGGGGGGGGGGGGGGGCAGGACGTGGATGGGGGGGGGTCGATTTTTATCATGGCATGTTCATAGTGTATTCAAGTAATTGTCACAAATATTCTATTATTTTTGGATGTGAAATGTGGAAGTTATGTAAATATCGATTACTTTTTTTTTGGGTGGCGGGGGGGGGGAGAATTTTTTCATCGCATGTTCATTGTGTTATCAAGTAGCCCTACTTGTCACACATATTTTTTAATTTTTTTTATATGAAATGTGAAAGTTATCTAATTATCGATTTGGGGGGGGGGGAGACGTGGGGGGGGGGGTATTTTTTGTCTAAGCATGGTTGTAGTGTAGTCAAGTACTCGTCACAAAAATTTTATAATTTTTGGAAGAGAAATGTGGAAGTTATGATTTTTTTAAAATAAGGGTGTTTTTCTGCTAAAAATACCCCACACAGCAGGTGTAAGCACAGGTTTAAAACCCCACAGTGAAGAGGTTAAATGTGTATGTGGCCTTTGCTTACGATGTAGACCAGCGGTCTGATTCTGTAAAATCGTTATGGAAGATAACGATCGTTATCCGGCACTTTAGCGACAATTTAGCGTGTCGACTGATTCTGTAAAAATGATAGCGATCGCTATGCTATGCTATCAAATGATAAATGGCGGAAACCGTAGCGACTATTTTACAGAATCAGGTCGATAACGATAATTTATAACGATTGATATTTCATATCAACCGTGATCGCTATCGCTATCATAGCGACTATTTTACAGAATCGCACTGCAGGTCTATTATCAACTGTCTACTCTAGTTCTAAATAAACTGAAACAGTGAGACAGCACAAATGCAGGCTTGCATGGCTTTGCCGCTTGTTTGATGTAACTGTTAGTGATGAGGTTCAAGATGCTAACACCAGGTGGCAGATTTTGACAAGATCTTGTTTATATCTTGTTTCTAATCAAGTTCTTGTTAAGAATATTGCCAAGATCATGCTAAGAATATTCTTGTCAAGAATCTTGGCAAGAAATAAATAAGATCTTATTTCAATGCAAGATCTTGGCAAGATTTTAGGGTTGTTTTTTGCTTGTTGTTATAGGCCTAAAGGTTCTTTTCATTTGAATGTGTCTGGCTAGACAGAATGGAAATACTGTTTGATTAGCTAGCCTTCCCTGCAGAAAGATCTTGTCAATAATTTGCAAGATCTTGGCAAGAACTTGCAGAAACTTGGCAAGATTGTATATATTGTAAGATCTTACAAGTTCTTTCAAGAACTTGGCAAGATTGTGGTTGGTCTATTTATGCTGTACTTGATGCAATTTCGGTGCACACTATGCCGCCTTATTAGATGTTTATCCGGAGTTTGTTTATCTAGGCCCTGTGAACATAAAGCAAGTAGGCATGCCTGCAGGCTAGCTCTATAGTGCAAGGCATAAGACTTTTAGTCAACTGTCATCTAGGCCTACTACAATTAGGTAGTGGTTGTAAATTCTTACATAGCTTAATAATAATGTCTTTATTGACAACAGAATTCAAAATTCCACAAAGTGCCAACTGTAGCTATTTATGTGTATGTTGCCTTTGCCTAGCCTACCATGTAGACCAGGTCTATTTATCAACTGTCTACTCTAGTGCAAAATAACTGAAATGATGTACTTTAATGTAGTCTTGGCTTGTTTGCTGCCATGCCCATAGGCCTAACTGTTTGTGGTGAGGTTCAAGATGCTAACACCAGGTGGCAGTTAAGTTTGAAATCTTAGCAAGATTTTGACAATATTTTCAAGATCTTAGATTCTTGGCAAGATCTTGTCATTAAATTAACAATATCTAATTTCAATGCAAGATCTTACTTAACACAAGTTCTTGTCAAGATCTTGACAAGAATTTTCAGCAGGGTTTGTTCAATATTTGAATAGCTCCATCGCGTGATGAACTCGAGTTAGTTTATCACAAGATGTTCGGTTGGCATCACTAGTTCTAGTCTTACTGTCACTCTACATCACCCACACTTTATGAAAAATGTACCGTAGTGATTTCGTAGTGGTGTTTGTTGTAATGATATTTGACTATGAGGGCCTAAATAAATATGGTAGGTAGGTACTTGACACATTCTTTTAGAAAAGTGAGTGAATTACAGTAGGCCTACCCTAGACACTAGTTCTCAAAAAAGTAAAATGAAAAAAAAAGTAGGCCTACTTACCAAAGAGCAGGACTTGCAAGGAATCATTGCATTGGAGCGTTTCAAGCAGCCCTGACAGTGCGAGTAGTAGTTATCCATGAAAAGCAGCGACACGAATGGCTTTTCCACAATAAATATGTCTCCTGAAATATAAACAAATTCATTGGAAACTTATTAGGCCCTAAACATTTTAAACTCAGTCTACAAGAAAATTTGTCATTTATCTCTAACCATTTTCCCCCCCCACCGGGGTACCCCGCTGGGATGGATTTTGTAATTTCTGGATTGATTTACATAAAATCTATTACACCTACGGGAGTGTTTCCCGATTAATGAAATTGAGAACTAAACTCTCGCTCATACCTGGGTTAGGTAATGACATTCTAAATCGTGTTTAGATGGTCAGTTCAAAGGCAGCAGAATCGTTGCAGTACTGTTCAAATCTATTCAGATCTACAATGCACCAACAATCCAGATGTTATGAAGTTAACCGTGCTGGTAGCTTAGGGGTAAAGCACTCGACCGGCAATCGGGAGACCGGGGTTCGTTACGCCGCTGGGATGGATTTTCTAATTTCTGGATTGATTTACATAAAATCTATTACACCTTTGTGTTTCCCGATTAATGAAATTGAGAAATCTAGCCCATTCTCTTAGAATGAATGAAGAGGCACCCTGGCCCAGCAACAGCAGGAGGGGCAGCTTTTCTCTTGTTGCCAAGTGTCTTGGTTCGAATCCAGGGTGTTATGGACTTTTTGTCTCCCGAGCACCAGAGTTGGGAGGAAAGCCCCTCTAGCCCTACTGGTTGTGCTGATGGTGTGTCTCTGTATGAATGGTGTGCAGTGGCAACTCGTGCTATTGTGCGCTGGTGCTGTAGCACCACCACCATAAATCATCCATCTCCATTAAACTGATTTTTTGACAAGTTCAATATGTATGTATTGTAGAATTAAGTATTCAAAAGTATCCGCGGCCGTGCTGCAGAGATGGCGCTGATGGTCAACTTTTTCATACCGCGTAGTACATGGCGGTGACGTTTTTTAACCAAGCATAAGGAGAAACCTGCGATGTGCTCCGCACCGAATTCGACGACTTTTAAGCCCTTTTAGCACGCAACGACAGGGAACAACACGGGTAAAACGAAACGCAAACCGGTCTTCTGGTGCTATCGGGACTAGCGCACTAGGGCTCTGTATAGGTTCGCTCGTTAGCCTCGCACCCTTGCAATCACTTCACTCGTCAGTCGTCAGTCTTCAACCCTACAGCAGTCGCTTGTTTATTCCTTATTATTCATCCTTGTTTATTTTAAATTGATTGCAGTTTCTTTGTTATTCAATTATTTTTATTTGTGTGGAGGAGGTGGGTATTGTGACAACCTCACACACCCCTCCTTCCCTGTCACACATAACCTAATGCATGATTTACGTTTGCTGTATATTAGCACTAAGGATGCCCATCGACATCGATTAATCGATTATTAATCGATGTCGAAGCAAATTTTCGACATCGATTTTTTATTTAAAACATCGAATCGATTTTTATGATATAGATATATTGTACTTTTTGCCAAATTCCAAAATCGCCAATTTCAAGTTTAAATATTAAAAATAATATAAAGCGCAAAAAAATCCAAAAAAAACGATCTCCTAATTTTGTTCCGCCTATTTTTTACAAGTTTTTCTTCGCGAGTTTTCAATGACAGCGCGCGCACACTTGACGTATCTGATGTCGCCTCGCCTGCACCGGCCGGCCGGCCGGCTACGCCCCCTCCCTGCATCGAGCTCTCGCTGCCAGCACTCGGGTTCAACGACCTTGCCGCCAAGATTGAGGTTGGTCAAGGGATGTGCACTGAAGGGTTGGCTGCAATGCGTGTGCGACTGCGAGGGTGGTACATCCGGTCATCGACGTTGTTTCACTTGTGTTACAGTCGGAGATTGAGTTAACGTGTGTTCTTCATTCCTGTGTTTTATCCATTGAAATCTGCAGTTATCTTTTAACAAATTCTTATTTTAATGTTGGATATTTTTCGTTTTTTGTGTGGTGATTTTTGAGAAAGACTTTTCGCTACAGAAGAGTTATTTATTGTTCGTTTTATTTTTAACTTATTGGACTAGAGGCATGGTGCCGAACACGTGTGTGACAATGTACGCGTAGGCCTACGACGCTAGAACTTCGCGTGAATTTGGGATTAATTTAGAACTGTGTAGATAGATAGAAAGTAAATAGATATTAGATATTGATAAACATTATTCTTAATTCGGCTTTATCCACCAATACTTAAAAAACTATAGGCCCCTTTTGCCGAAATAATTACGTGTGATGTGACCGCGCCTGCACTTAACACTTTTGAAAAACTGTACTATATCAATATCGTTCTTTATAATTATTGTGGTGATTACGGACGGACCTACATTCACAATGGACAGTGAAACGCCACGACGCAAACTCGTCGATAGTGGAAATAAAAGAAGCGACGTGTGGAAGAATTTCGGCTTCGAAGCAAATAAAAATGGTAAGATTATTGACAATAAGTTCGTGTTTTGTAGGATTTGTGATGCGAAAATAGCGTATTCCGGAAACACTTCCAATCTAAGTCAACATGCATCTCGGTGTTTTAAGAAGACTGCTTCCACTGCTTCCCAACGATCCAATCTCGACTCATATTTTAAATCGGCTAGTGCCCCAAAGCTTCTTCCGCCTGACAGCAAAAGAGCGAAGGAACTAACTGAAGACTTGGTGACATTTATCGCCCAAGATATGCGTCCGATAAGCCTTGTTGAAGGACGTGGGTTTCGTCGATTCATGCGTCGTGCTGTACCAGAGTATGTCGTGCCTGGGCGCAGTACAGTCACGCGCAAAATAACGGCGCTCGCTGCTTCTAGTCGAGCCGACTTAAAGACGAGATTGGCGTCGATTGATCATGTGTGTCTGACTCTGGACTTCTGGACATCAATAGCCAACGACGGCTATTTGGGTGTAACTTGCCACTTCATCAATGATGACGGGAAGTTGGAATCGGTGATACTAGAGAGCAAGCAGTGCAACGAATCCCACACTGCTAAGAATATAGCTGCATTGCTCACTGACTTGGTGGTAAGATGGGGGATTGAGGGGAAGGTTGCAGCCTATGTGACAGACAATGCTGCAAATGTCGTCAAGGCAATTGTCGACGAAATGCGTGCCCCCCATATTCGTTGCACAGCACATGCACTTCAACTTAGCATCAAGAAAGGCCTGGACGTGAAAGGAAATGGTATGGATGCGCTGATACCAAAGTGTCGCAAAGTTGTGGGACATTTCCACCACAGCTCTCTTGCCACGGAAGCCCTACGACAGGCTCAAGAAGCTGTCAACTTGCCCACGAACAAATTGATTCAAGATGTGGTGACGAGGTGGAACTCGACCTACGACATGCTAATGTCACTGGCAACAAATAGGGCTGCCATCAACACTGTGCTGTTAGAAGACCCCAAATGGGACCATATGCGAATCACTGCGATGGAACTGAAAAAAATCGAAGAGTTGACAAACTTCCTTTCCCCCTTTAAGGATGCCACAAACCTCCTAGGTGGGGAGCAATACTGCACTGGGTCAGTTGCCTACCCAATCATAACAAAAATGATTAAAAAGTCCAACAGCAAGGCAATGGACAGTGCCATGTTGAAAGAAGTCAAAAGTGCGGTCAACAGAGATCTTAAAGTCCGTCTAGCCGCCATGGGACCAATACTGTTGAGGGCGTCTGCTTTGGATCCGAGATTCAAAGAACTCAAGTTCGTAGACGAAGCAGACGCTCGAGACTCGGTTTGGGAGGCGATCGAAAATGAAGTGATTAACGTGCTCGAAAATGAGAGTAATCCACTTGAAGAAGATCAAGAAGGCGAAGATGAACCCAAAGCCAAACGAAAAAAAACACTCCTTGAAGACAGTGACGACGAAGAAAACAACACAGAAGACATCGTGCCGGTGGACAGGGTTGCAGCCAAGGAACTGCAAGCCTACAGAGAGTTCGACGGCGCGTCAGTTGATATAGAGTGTAATCCTATCACATGGTGGGAAGCCAATGCACGGCAATTCCCTACAGTGCGCAAGGTAGCGCGACGCTATCTGTGTTGTACGGCAACGAGTGTACCGTGTGAGAGGCTTTTTAAAACAGCTGGTGGCATTGTGTCAAAGGACCGCTCGCGATTGACAGGCGAACGCGTGGACGATCTCCTGTTTCTCCACGGAATCTTGAGCCGAGCCGAAACGAACCAATAGCAGCAGTGGGAGGGGGTATCATTCAAGCCTCTTGAGTACGCGTACATGGTGAGTCATTTACATTTCACCAAAAAAATATTGACAAAATAAAATAAATTTTGTTAGCCTAGTTGAAATATTAAGCCTTGCATTATTAAAACAAAACGTGTTATTTTTGTATTTGGCAAATAAATTTTTTATTATTTTCGTAATAAAAACAGGTCTATGTAAAATAAACTGAAAAGATTTCGTTCCTAAGCCTTCTTTAATCAATGCTTACATGTAGGCCTACTTCACTCGTTATCTTGTCGACCTTGAGTGCCTCCGAATTTCCGTCCGTCCGTAAATAACACGAAACAATATTGTTGAATTGTACTAATAGGCTACACATTATTATCAGCTGTTGCCTGCAAGCACTTGTGAGAGGTGCTGATAAAACTTGTCTGCAGCAAGGGAGAGAGAGATTGTCGCGTGGTATTTGCCTCACTCACTCCATGCAGCCTGACAGCCGAGTTGTGCCATCAGGCATCAGCTATTGCGTAGGAGCGGGCGAAGTGTGGCAGGGCGCTGGGAGGGAGGGGGGGGGGGGGGGAGGTTGGTAAAGAACTCGCCGGCCGGCTTGCATCACGGACTAGTGTTGACACTTGGCGTTCTCGGGAAACATGATACATACCTACTGCTCCGTTTTTTATTGAACTTCTCACACGTATTATTTCGTACTAAAAACGCTGGACCAATATTTCAGTTACAAAGGCGAATTTTGGAATTTCGATGTCGATTTTTTTGGTTTCGATGTCGATGTCGGAAAAATTTCGACATCGCGATTTGACATCGATTTTTTTGATTCGATGTCGATGTTGGCATTTTACATCGATGGGCAACCTTAATTAGCACCACCTGTTATAATGTCCACGAGCCGCCACTGATGGTGTGTGAAGTAACCTTGCTGATGATGACAACTTGCATGCAGAATTTACTTCTTGCGGGGCCCTACCACAGGTTTGGTTATGTGTTGTGAGTTTTGTTTGCATGTAGTTAGCTAATTTTTAGTGGCCACCATCCGCCTAACGAGTCCCAGAAGAACGAAACACGTCGTGGATTAAGGTAACAACTTTAAATTAGCTGCAGTTGCCATCAGCAGGTGAAAAGTTTTGTCGCCCCCAGCCCTTCAGGCTGGGCTTTATGTTCTCTCTGCTCTCCCAACCTGTCAACCCTTCTCCAATCTAAACTTAACTAGCGGGTTGACCTTTTCCTCACTAATTGTTACTTTTAAAAAGCTTGAGTATGTTTTCTAGACAATAATAAGGAAAATAATACGGAAATGTTTACTCACTTACTTAGTGTGGAGGTGAAAGGCAGGTCTGTTTTTAATCGTAATTAATTTAGGCTAATGGGCTTAAGTTAGTAACAGAAATAGCAGCTTTTAACATCCTTAACAAACAACCAGTGTCAACGCCACCTCCCCCCTTCATACCTGGGTTTATATTTCTGGTGCTGACAGCGTGGTGGCCGAATTCCTCGTTGTATATCACCTCCAAACAGTTGGAGGCGGCAGGTATCGTCTTGTGATCTCCGTAAGTCTTCTTCGGAACATAAGTCGCCTTCATCGGACCCAGGCGATCGTTCGGTGGCTTGTTACGGTTCTTCGTCTTCAAACTGAGGTTTTCCAGAGTCAACGATAGTGACGCCATCTTGTCAGCGGGAGGCTCCTTTGCAAGGGGCAGATAATTGATGGCTTCCTGAAAGCAGTTGGAAAGTTGTGTCAGCCTGATTCATCACACCTACATAATAATAGGGCCTACGTGAGATAAATCAACATCCAATCATATTGTTGAAATAGGCCTAGTGAAGAGTAGAAAATAAACTACTCAATATGTGGTAGGCTAATAAAAATAATGTTTTAACATGCCCTACATTTTAATATTCCTCAGAAATTATGAATTACTCTTCATAAAAAGTTCAGACCACAAAAAAAGATCACGTTTCTTGAAAAGTTTCCCAACAAATGGAATAGGCCCCAAGTAAGTTCTGTGGAATGCATTACGTTCCTTTGAAAGTTCCTTCCCAAATAATTGTAGGCTATTGTTATAACTCTTACTAAAAAGTGTTGACCTACCTTGCAACTCTTAGCGGCTTCATCCTGCTTGCCCAGTGCCTGATAGCAATCCGTCCGTCTTTCAAACAGTTTATACTTGAGGTTATCCGGATAACGGAAGAACAACGCGTGCTCGATATCCTTGAGAGCCGACTCGTACTTCTTCAACTTGACGTAAACGGCAGATCTGTTAGCAAATCCCAGAGCGAGTTCCGTCGACACACCTGAGTAAACGGTCGCGGGGTAAGGGGCGGCGGCAATACTCTTGCTATAACAGACGAGCGCTTCTTGAAGGTTTTGCTGAAACGCATCGTTTCCCTTCAGACGACAAGTTAATGACAGTTCTTTGCTTTTGGTGTTTTTCCGTTTGCGTTTCTTTTTGAATGGCAACGAGTTGGTCATCTTCATGTCCTCGTATATGGCTGCAAACTGCTCCGTGCTGCATTTCTTAAACTTGAGAAATCTCTCCAATGCAAGTGGACTGAGGCGCACTGCTTTATTCGGAGCTAGTCCCGACAGTAAGTACAGGCAGTCTGGCTCTGGCTCCATCTCTAGGCAGGAAACGTGAGAGTTTAGAAACAATAAAAATAGAAAAAAGGAATGACATCTAACCAAATCCTGTAATAGACGCTATGCTTAACACCTACGTGTGGGCCCTACGACTGGACAAAGTTCCAAATCACAATCAAATTAGCACGGAACAACACGATTATAGCCAAAAACGTGTGTTCGTAGGTCTACTTTTCGAACTACATCCAAATTTGTTAAACACCTATCCAGCTACTTTAATTTTTGATGAGGCCTACTCAGGAAGGCTGGTTCCTAATCCTCGTAATGGCTTGTTTTCCTAAATACGTTTCTGTTTGATTCACACAAATCAGCAAACATTGACCATTACCTAGTGAACATTTTGATGGGATTTTGATTTCGAGGACTTGGAAGAAAAAATGGTGCCTTAAATGAAAAAAAAATGCCATGTAGGCCATGTTGGTTGGCCAACGAGAAATAGAAATAACAAAAATTGTTGATGTTCCTGCACTTAAGGTAGGCCTACCGGTAATCCAAAAAGTGCAAAATTACTGCAGTTGAAACCCTCGGTAATGGCAGCAGGCAAAGGCAAGTGTCTACAGCGCTCGTAGCATCACTGATGTGATCTCACCACAGTGTCTACCAAGATCTAGGCAAATCAATGCAGTAATCAAAGCTTACAGGTAGGCTAGGGCTCATCGATCTCTAACTACACTTCGCGTGGATACCTAGCGGCCATGCAATACAGTAACCTTGAAGCCGACTAGGCCTAAAACTATGGCCGGATTTATAGGCACTCATGGGCATATCTAATGTTATTTCATATGAGGCGGCCATGTTGGAGATGATAACATCGGCCATGTTGGAGGTGATAACTTACATATTTACGGCAAACATGCCTATGTGCGTTGCGTTTAAGTGCACAAAACGACTTATAAATGCGCGAAATCTTCCACTGATTAGTAATCGTGTTGTTTATGTAGTTTAACAGTAAGAAAACCCTCTAAAATTAGTCCGACTTCACTTCTCAACATCTGGCAGCGCATCAGCTATCCACGCAAAGCGTAAATAGAGATCGATGAGACTAGGGCTCTACCTTAAATTTAGGCAAATGTGGGTGATCATATTAAATTATTTTCCTTAGGCCGTACTGACAGTCGGCTTTTCAAGAATAATTCAATCCACACCATTTTGTTATCCGTAATTAAGTGATCATTAGGCTAATATGCAATGTCGAACAATTGCATATTGGCCACATTGTAAATGCAGCAGATCCATCAAACCTAGAGTTCTTAAAAGACTAGGCCTACGTAGCCTAAAAGTTAAAACAACGCATATCCATAATGAAATTAAGACAGGTGAAACGAAGTAGGTATACTTGCTCCAACGAAAGAATGCAGATGCTTGGTGGTGGTGGGGGTAGAATGAATGGGCGGTAAATGGAATGTCACCATTGTGTATGAAAGAGAAATATCTTTTACCAACGCAAGGAAAAATTATCTGTGCTTGATCACAGAGTTCCTCCGTGTGCAAGATACACGCTGAGCTAGCGTGAATAGTATTGTCAAAGTTGTTATGTTGGGAAAACAATTTCGAGCCACCTGCATTCTTTCGTTGGGACCACTATAGGGCCTAGTAGGGCTAACGGTAGGGTACTGTAGGCCTAATTTTTTATTTTTTAATGTGGTAGGGTAGGCTATGTACGTATGTAAGGCCGTAACGATTGAATCAACGTAAATGGAGCCAAAAATCATATCGGCTCAACGTCAAAAAACTTAAAAACAGAGTAATTTGAGAGTCCCTCACTCCCACAATGAAAAAAAAAAAAAAAAACGCAGAAAAGTAGCGCAAATGTAGTCACTACATCTGTAGGCGAGTAGTGTTAGCGATAGCACAAAGTAGACCAAATTGGAAATATAGGCTTAGCCTACAAGTAGGGCCTACAGGTAAAACTCTAGTAGCCTATACCGGCAAGCTAATTTTGAGGCTACGACTGGAGAGAGCAGGCAAGCCAAGACACACATTAAGAGGTTTTCCAGCTTCCTTTGTAGGGGGTTAAGGGGAATCGATCACGGTTTTCTATTTTCTAAAATATGCCTATGAAACTAGGTACCGTACTGTAAGTCAAAATAGCCTTTAGTGAATGCCGCATGCTTTGAAACCTGGCTCTATTAGAACATGAAAACTTTTTTTAATTTTTCTGATCAGGCACACCGCACACGGCAAATATTGAATCATCAAAATAATTTCAAACTTCAGTATAACAACATTAGTAGCTACTTGTTCATTATCGGGACACCCTAAGTTGTACGTGTGGTAGGTTAGGTTAGGGGAGGGACATCCTAACCTAACCACGCGTACGACAACTTAGGAGGTCCCGATAATAAGCAAGTAGCTAGGGCCTACCCATTAGTATTACAACATTAATTTTCAACTGGTTTTCCATGAAGGAGTCTGAGAGCGAGGGAAAAAGAATTTTTTTTTAAATTGTCTTTCCAGTGAATTTTTTTGTTTGGCGGTACATATTGGTACAAAATACCGGTAGGTCTACCTAATTAACTAAAACATTGCAGCATTAGGGCCTAGTTTGGAAAGGCCAACCAGCAAGTTTAGTTTTCAGGCTGAACCTATGCCTTCCAAACTGTCAACCCTTCTCCAATCTAAACTAAAACATTTGCAGGAAAAACAATTGTAAATAAACATCTTTTTTCTCTCAGACACCTTCTAGAAAACCAGTTGAAATTTAATGCCCCAAAAACACAACTACGGCTGTACCTAGGCCTACCTTGAATCGTGTGCTAAGCTAGTGTTAGCAATTTTTAAAACATTTTTATTTGTTGAAGTTTCATAAAAAAAATCAGTGTTATCATAGAACTAAGTTTGTAGATAGGCCTACCGTACTTAAAAAAATGGGTTGTAGGTCTACATTTAACGTAAACTTAACGGTAGGCCTAATGTGCCTATTCAGAAATTACGTATCTACTGATATCGACTTGTAAATGAGATTAAAATCAGGGCATTGAACACGAATTATTTTAATTTTGGTTCGACCCCCCTTGCAAAGGCACCGATATATTTGCTTAATTATTTCTTTTTCTAGAACTTCCACTGAGTTTGTTTTTTAAGGCCAACTATAAGTGGGGATTTCTGGCATTTTTTCTGCAAGTGTTCGCCCATTCTCGTAATAGCCCTATTGCTCAATTTTTTTAAAATTTCTTCCCCATAGGCCTACTTGCTTATAACATAATAATCTCAATTCCTACAACCTGCACCATGTTATTTTTGGCGGGAAATGTGTCATACTCATGCACAGCCTTCTTACCTTAGTAATAGTATCACAATTTCACATGCTTTTCTTTGGTATTCAATAGCCTACTACCAGATAATAATGTAAGATGACCAACCTAAATTATATTAGGCCTAGCAATAAAAAAAATTGAAATTTTTCTGAAAATGCCTCTTAAAAATTTTCATTTTACACTGAAAATTTTCAATTTGCCACAACACTAGCTAGGGCAAACTGAAGATTGAAATTATTTTGGAAGAGGCTATATTTGCCTATGGCAAATTGCCATATGTCCGACTCCGATCAGAAAAATTTGAAAAAATAGTTTTGATGTTTTGAGTTCTAATAGTCTTAACTTTATAGCATTTCACTATATTTTGACTTGGTCAGGGGCGGATCCACGACCTCTGAAAGGGGGGGGGGCGACCTAGCTCGCACCACATGGAGGGTCTGGGGGGCACAGCCCCCCAGCTCAGCCCGCAGGGGAAAAAATTTTGAGACCCTTTTTTCAAAAACGAGTTTTAATGGCTTTAGAGAGGGTATATTTCAATATATTTTATATGCAGTTGTTCACTAAAATAGGCCCTGGAGGAAGGTAAGTCCCTTTATAATCGCTATCGCTCAGGGCCCCGATTCATGTACATTTTTATCCCGGTATAAGCAGAGTTAGGTGGTATAAGTGCGGTATAACTCCGAAACCAATTCATGAAGACTTATCCCGCCTCGCACGGGGATAAGAAAATATGTAAACAGATGGCGGACATTTTAAATGTTGCGTCTATGTTTAAAACGAGAAGAGTTGTCATAACTCTCATAAAACAAATCAGAAACCGTCCCGGGCCTAGGCCCAGATGTAGAAAATTATTCATAATACAACAGTGTAGGCCTAAAGTTCGATTAGGCTATAGGACTAGATAAAATTTATACTAACATAACACGTTTGACAAGCCCTTGGCCTCTCCTAGGCAACCCTAGGCCTGCACGACCTTGTTTTGACACACATTTCGCACAAATAACTAGTTTTGATTACCAAAAGCCTTATGCAGATGAACAATAGTATGATAGTCCTAGGCTATTCCAAAATTTACGGCAATAATACGCATTTTCTTTTCTTTTAATGATCTCACGCAATCTTCTGTCAATAAATAAAAATGTAAAACAAAAGATGGTGCAAATTTTTAGTGTTCTTTTGCAAATCTGCTGATTTACATGGCTGTGGAATGCAGTGGAAAAAACATTTGTTGTACTTGTTGTTGGATTGAAAATTTCTGATTGGATGAGAGTTGCTCAGACTTAACCAGGCCTTATCCTGCCATGTCCTGCATTATACCGTCCTTATACCACTTATACCCGGGATAAATGTACATGAATCGGGGCCCAGGTGTTTCTATACCCTCATATTTTCAAAATCAGTGTTAAAATAAATGTTATTGGATGAGACTGACTGACTGACTTTTATTTCACTCCCATGAGAAAAAAGCTGAAGTTTTCTTTCTGTCTGCTCACGCTCTACCGGTCAAATGGCTATAGGCCTACTCTGATAGTACTAAAATTTTCATGGGACCTTCAAAACCTATGAAGTTATAGATGTGTTACGATTTTGGGTAAAACCAAAGAAAATAATATCGTGCAACTGAGAGGAATTGACTAAAAGCAATAAACTTTTAACAAAATCATAATGGCAAGAAAACATTGATATTTCTGGTGGCTGAACATATTTATTATAGAATAAAATTTAGCTTTTCAAGGATCAAGGGGGGGGGGGTGATCGCCCCTACCGCCCCCCCCCCCCCCTGGATCCGCTACTGGACTTGGTTGTATATTTGAGAAGATAGAAAAACACAATAGATTCCTCTTGTCGTAAGGGTTGCGTGAAGCGCGGTGGTTTAATATTTATTTCAATTTAAGGTCAACAAAATTGCGTAAAACCACCGCGCTTTGTGTGACTCTAGGCCTAACCCCCTGCAAAGTAAGCTGTAAAACTTCACGTTGTGCTGCAGATAAAGTGTGGCACTGGCAGTAGGGCCTATAGTAGCCTATAGGCCAAGGCCATACCTAGCTGCCCTACGCTGGTTACGTTCCGTTAACTGCTGGACAGTGGACGTAGCCTACTGAACCTGTAAGCCAGCTTTACTACATCCATTCCGTTAACTGCTGTCAACAATGTAGGCCTACTATGGCCCAGCGCCTTCAGTAGCTGGAGGTTTTTCGCTCAGTATCGCCAGTAAATCATGGCAGCATTGAGATGTCAATTTGCTTTTAAGTTTAAACGGCAATAAATTGCTCTATTTGTCCAGAAAAAAAGAGATAGGCCTACATGACTGTCAGTGAATACCGGTATAGCACTTTTAAGAGGAGACTGCATGCATTTTTAGTTGGAAAAGAATTTTACTCTGTCGATGAAATGCTGGCAAATGCTGATAACCATTGTGATAACTAATTTTTAAATGTATAAATATGATATGTATTTTACTACAGGTGAACAAACTTTTAAATTTTTGGTAGTAGGCCAAGGCTACTCTAAATGAGGTGATCGTGTATTAATGTACATATCTAATATCTTGTGTTATTGATGTTTTAATTGTATATTATGCTATTTTCCACATTGGAACATTATTTATTATGACGTGTGCCACACAATTGCACAAATAAAAATGAAATGAAATACGAGATATTGTCAGTGGACTAAGAAGAACAAGAATATTTGGGAATAAGCTAGGTAAGTAGGGCCTAGGCCTAATATTTTATTTGTGCATCTATTTTAATTCATACTTTGCAATTATGGGCTGATGGCTACGGTACGCTGGTACGATAGATAACGGCTTTGAATATTTTGCTAAGAGAATACTACTTAATTTATTAAACCCATAATCAAAAATAAACATGATAAGGTATAGGCCTATATTCTCATTTCACTTCAAGTTAAGACCTACCGGTACCCTAAATAATTAGTTCATGTTTTAATTTGACTGCACGATTATTTTCCAGACATCTGCAATGCTTGTGCTGGATGCTGCAAGCTGGAACCACTCCATTTTCTAGGCCAAGCTTACTGGACCACGCAGGCTAGCCCAGTGGCGGATACAGGGGGTGGGTGGGCCAATGCCCCCCCCCCATGATTCTTTAAAAAAAAATATATATATTATTTTATTATTTTATTGTGCAAACAGCGTAGCGAACGGCATATATTACAATAGTATGTATAAAAGGCCACCTTAGAAAGTATGATAGGCCCCTAATCACGTAGGGCGGTAGGGGAGGAAGTGAAGTTGTGTGTGGAATGAAGTTGGATCGGGATGTGATTGTGCACGATCGGTGCCGCCTACGCCCAAGACTCTTAGGTATCACCTACGTATAGGCATAAGCCTTTGATATCTGGGTGGCGAGTGCAAAATTGAATTGTGCCCTGCTGTTGACAATAGAGGTGGTCGCATGATCAATTTTTCATTCACGTCACGTCACTTAAACTCATTTTCTGATCACGCACAGCCACGCACGAATAACATAATTTTAATTTAACTCACGCACGACAAATTACGTTTTCAAGCACTCACCGCGCAATCACGATTATTCAATTGTTGGTATATTTTGAGGAGCACCCTTCTAATCCGATCGCCACCAACCTGGTCATGTTCGCAATCTTCGCATTGTCAGAATATGGCAGACATCCTGTCGTCACTTGCTCCTCTCAAGAGAGTGGTGAACAAATAAATAACTAGAGATGAATACAAGTGATTGGCAGACAATAAATTCAAGAGATTGTTGGTTTATTACTCTCTCGTCCGCGTATTCATGGCTGAATTTTAGGGCAGGGTGCTACACTCAAGGCAAGCTAAGAGGAGGGTGGCCTGGCCTCGCGGATTTGAAGGGCTCGTTGCGCGCTAAAGCACTTAGTGTCACGCACGGTCACACGTGTCACGATACACGCGCGACTGTTATATTATCACGCAATTCACGGTACCTATTCAAAGCATTCACGTTTACGCACAATCACGAGAAAAGACGTGAGTCACACGTGACTCTCGCGTGACGTGACAACAGCAGGGCACGGCCTGTTGAGCTAAAAGGGGCTGGCTGGCACTGGCTGATTTGGTTTGTTTCTATCAGCACGTTTCAGTGAACTGTCTGGTTTATTGTATGTCGATGAGTCAGCCGTCAGCTCCGCTCTATGTTTCGTGACGAGAAGTGAATGTGTAGGCGGGCCTATAGGATGATAAAACGGGGTACTGAAGCCAGTGGCTCAGGTGAGAGGGCCTACAAGTAAAACAGTCTGCCTCTGAAATGTGTCTGCAATCTGCATCAGTGTAATTCGATTGATTTAGTTGTCCTCCTTTGTAAATCATTTGTTTAACTGAATGGGATAGACGTTTAATAAATATATAGGCCTAAATAAAATGGTTAATTGAAATTAAGATCAAACGTTACATAGGCTAATATGTTACAATGTAGGCCAATGCTGAAAATTGTAAGCTCGACATGGCGACAAAACAAATTGACGCACACAAACTAGGCCTACATTGTTTTGGTAGGTATTGCATTCCGCTATTTCCACCAACCACTTTTTTCTAAAATGCACCAAATGCACTCTAAAAAAACTCATTTTCAACATTTTTGCCTCCTGTGCTATTAATGGGTGGCTCCTCCCCCCATGCCCCCCGTGCGTTCGTGCTTCGTCCCTTAAAAAAAAAAATAGGTAAATTGTAAGAGAAGCCTCAGGCTTAACATTTACTCTTTCCCTTGAGAAATAAAGACAACTTTTGTAGTTATTATTTTTATTATTATTTCCCATGACTGTAGGTCTACATGCACACGCAAATCGCTCCCCCCCCCATGATAAGGTAGGCCTACTCTTTTGGGTGGAGTGCCCCAACTTTTCAACACTGTTTTTTCCATTAAAATCAATTCAACAGCTTTAACGTCGCTATTTCAAACGAAAGTAGGGTACATACTTTTCCTTTGAAAGTGTTTTATATTTAAATTAGCAACGTTAAAGGTTTTGTAGGTGGAGTATTTTAGTGAAAAAGGTTAGTACTGTCTGCCATGTTGGCGTAGAGTTGTAAAGTTGGGGCACTCTATCAGAAAGAGTACCGGTAGGCCTACCCATGATTATGTTCTAGATCCGCCACTGAGCTAGCCCTAGACTTAGCACTGTTGTTTACTGTGTTCGAGCCAGCAGGTAACGGAATGCAACCACGGTGTTGTGATGTCTTGCCTTAGCTTACTACTAGGTCTAGGCCCTAGGCCTAGACCTTTCCTTCACTGTGTTGTGCGTTGTTAACTCTTGCCAGACCAAGGCCTAGGACTATCCTTGGGATCTTCTTCGGTTGGGGGGGGTCCAACTTTTTAACACTTTTTTTTCAATAAAAACAATAAACATACACACCCGAAATCCTTTCCGTTACAAAACTACTAACGTTAGGTTAAAGTAGACCTTTCCGCCTAGTTAGGCCCTACCTGCCGCGCTAGTTCTAGGATATTTTTGATAAGAGCGCACCCGAAATCCTTTCCGTTAGTGTATAAAAGTTGGGGGTAAATATATGAACAATTCCGTATTATTGTCAAATTTGAAAAATAACTTTCAAAACGGCTTTACTAAGCATCACTGGTCAATATACTAATGTTTCACAACGGCGCTTACCTTGGAAATGTGTAAAAAGTTGAAAAACATGAACTACTATACCTAACTGGCGAGGAGTGACGCAGTCTAGGTCTACCGTGCTGAGATGTTGTACTCACTGCAAGTACCTTACAATTTAACATAATTTAAAAATCCAAAATAGAATCATCACGTTTCTGGTGTTACCTATAGTAACAAAAAACCTTCAAACCGGCCTTTAACGTCACTATTTTAAACGAAAGTCATGTTGCGTTGAAAGTCCTTTATTTAAAATAGCGACGTTAAAGGTTTTGTAGGTTGAGTATTTTAGTGCAAAAGGTTGGTACTACGTAAAAGCAAGATGTTAATGTCCAACATGGTGAACCAACAACAGTGAAATGTCCCGAGTGTTTACGTGTTCAATCTGTGTTCATTTTTCCATATTCCCGCCTACGCGGGCTGGCATTGTAAAGTTTCAACTATAATTGAGGTAATTTGTTTAATTACCAGTGGATTTTTGCTGGGAAAAGTAGGTTAGGGGGTTTGGGGTCCGGGGGAGTTGCGCGAAGCGCCGTGGCGAGGTTAGTACACCACTTGGGCATAGTACAGCCTTGGGCACTTCTTCGGCTAGGGGGGTCCAACTTTTATATACGCTGTAACGGAAAGGATTTCGGGTGCGCTCTTATCGATTATATCCTAGAACTAGCGCGGCGCACTGTAGCCAGCGGAAAGTTCGGCTAACCTAACGAAAGTACACCTTTAACATGTAGTAACAAGGCAATATAGCAGTGTTAACAAGGTGTATAAAAGTTGGACCCCCCTAGCCGAAGAAGTGCCCAGCCTTGCAGGTGACACTAATGTTTTTCCTACTTTTTACACATTCCTAAGGTAAGCACCGTTTTGAAACGTTAATATGTCGACTAGTGATGCTTAGTAAAGCCTTTTTGAAAGTAATTTTTCAAATTTGACAATAATACTGAATTGTTCATAATTACCTACTAGGGCTTTGCTTAGATCTTCAGGGCACAGGACAAATGCACAGATGTTGTGTAGGCCTAACCTTTGGGACAGAAAGCTTTGGGTGCCGCCTTCCCTAGGCCACGCTACAAATAGGCCTAGGGCTACCTAACCTAACATTACGAGATTAACAATTCCGCCAAATAAGTGTAGGCCTAGGACACAACGAATAGCCTACTGTAGACCATATTCCTTGAGTGAATGTATGTATCTTACCTTAAAATGTTCAGCTTAATAAAGAAGAAACACAAATATGTAGATGCACGTTCTTTCTGGTTCTTTCCGTGACAGGTAAACAACTACAAACAGAACAGGATGTGGAAGTACGATGTCCAAGCTGGCAACTATTACTGGTGAATTTTTTGTGTTCAAATAGGCCTAGTATATTATCATGAAAATATTAATAAATTAAAATTAAATGTAAATTTAAAAATATTAATTAACACATACTGTTGTGAAAACTGTCAACTAGGCCTAGACTAAAATAATATTTTACATGTTTTGAATTGAATCACGAAGTTGATAGGCGGCAAAATCAGGATGGCGCACATTACAAAGAGCGCCAAATGTTTGGACAAGTTACTGATTCATAGCAATCACTATGATCTATGAATTACTATGAATCAATAATTATATCCTTTAAGCGGGCTTAGCTATTGATGCAATTGAGCTAGGTAGCTCAATTGGTAGAGCTATGGCACGTTAAGCCGGAGGTTCTGGGTTCGAACCCCAGTCGGGGTAAACTTTTACGACAATTGGTATGAATCAGTAATTATTCAAATTAATTGGTAATGGCTCGTTTAGTTTATTCGGATAAAGGGCGCGTCAACCGTTAAGCCCCCCATAAGGCCTGCAGCTGTAGCCCCTAGGGGAGGAAG
>JAMZAV010005738.1:0-43135 GCA_024449915.1 Sweltsa coloradensis
AAAATTATTTTTCAAATAAAAAATATTGTCGGTGGGAGAGTGTGAGAGTGAAGCCAGAGTATGCTCAACAGGTGTACCGCAGGGATCTATTTTAGGGCCGGTTCTGTATTTAATATATGTTAACTGTATGGTACATTACATAAGTAAATGTTTTTCTTTTTTCTTTGCTGATGACTCAGCATTGGTAGCAATTCACAAAAACATAAAAGTTGCTGAAATATTTTTACAGGAAGATTTTATTAAAATGTTAAAATGGACACACAATGAAGGCCTTTTCATTAACTCAGCTAAAACTAGGGAAACGCCAAAGTCGTTGTTGGACGAGTGAGTGAGCCATGTGTTGAGTACCCGGTAACATTTCTTTTCTTCCTCTTACCTTAGGCCTCCCTATAGCCTATCATAGGCTACAGTGGAGCATTTTGGCCTAAACTATGGCCTAAACTTTTACACAACTCCCGGACCAACAATCTACCATTAAGCAAGACCCGGCAGTCACACGGAATATTCAGTTGAAGACTGCCAACAACAGCAACCTCCGGCACAGTGATTTCCACCAATACCCTATTATTTATACGAATATAATTATCAAACTTAAATGCAAATGTTCCCGGGTACTCACCACATGACTCGCTCACTCGTCTAACTACGACTTTGGCGTTTTCCTAGTCTAGTTGGCTAAAGCGCCCTTGTAGCCGAAATGTGGGAGACGTGGGTTCAATCCCCTGGTCGGGAAAGATTTTATTTCTAGATTGTATTAAAAAAATAATTAAACATGTTTTTGAAATTCATATAACGCAGTGTAGTCCATCATCTGTGGCAATAGGGCCTACTATGGTAAACATAGCCAGTACGAAATACGTGAAAATATTGCAAGGTTTACTCAATCTACGAGCGGAATTTGGGGGTACCTTGACGTCCAACATTCGACAGACCTTGCATGGGCACGGCATTACACGGCCAGGCGAAAAACAAACAAAAATATATTTTCAAAATCTAAAACATTGTCGTTAAAATAATTCCTAAACATTGGATGTCTATTTTTCAGTTTATCATTTCTTGTAGGTTTAAATCGCAATGAATCTTGCTGATTTTGTTAGCAGTTCTCAATAAACTCGTACCGGATGTCTGTTTAAAATTTCAGCGCAATCTGTTCAGCGATTCGGCTGATTTTCAACGTACACACACACACACACACACACACACGCACGCACGCACGCAGAAAAACAATTAGGGCCGTTTAAGTCGAATGGAAATCACTACGTTCGCTACGCTCACTCGTTCAACAAAGATTGTGCATATTTCTTCACCTCACAATGCCGACCATAATGCTAATATAAATATTATAACTCATTCCTTTGATTGTTTGCATGATTCTGTTCATCATATGGATGGTATTATCATAAACTGTAATTGTGTTAATAAAATAGAATCTGTTTACAGTCATGAATATTTGGGGGTGGTGATAGACCAAAATTTTAGTTGGGATGTTCATATAGAAGTAGTGAGTAGGCGGCTTAGATCATGTGTTCATCAGATTTATAAACTAAAGTATGTAGGCCTACTTCCTTATACTCTACTCCGAACCGTATACATAGCACTTGCTGAGTCAGTCATATCATATGCCCTGCTTGCATGGGGCAATGCATTATTTTCAAATTTAAAATATATTATTTCACTGCAAAATAGAATGGTTTGTTTAATATCCCCTTATAAGAAAAATGGTTCATGTATCACAACTTATGATTTATATAGATATTGTAATGTTTTACTTGTAAATGTACTGTTCACTTACAAATTATTAGTTAAATTTTATTATGATAATTCGTTTAAAACTATTGTTAGTCATAATGCAAATACTCGCGCCAGGGAGGCAGAGTATTTGAAAATACCAACTTACAACAATAAGTATGGGAAAAGAGCTTTGCAATACGCGTTTCCAAGCAAAGGGGTTGCTACCTGGTGGCGAAAAATGCAACTGTCCGATCAGTGATAGTCGGAGGAGCGCGCTATGCGCTTACCTGAAGAACACATTTCATTCCGTGTTTGTCACTTATAAATATGTACAATCACAGGTACATTGTCGTTGCTCTCCAAAAATGTTGTTAATTGATGATAATCAAAAGCATGGGGGTGCACCAAAATGATAAAATCGCTCTACAATATGCGGGATTCGAGACGATGTCTACCAGAATAATATAAACTATATTCAGACCTGCGCCCCATGCACCCATGAGACACCGAGGATGGCATTTGTATCCATATTACAATACTCTTGTAATATCATAATAAATCATTGGTATTTATAGGCTGTATACTAAATATAGGCTAACAGGGGGGTACGATAAATACTAAATCAAAAAAAAACCGTCAAGAATGTTCACAACTCATAGTAAACACACACATACAGTATCGCTCGCTTCTTATGGCACTTTTAATTGAGATATACTTCTTTAGTTTTATTATGATAATTTAATATAAATAAAGTCATAATAATAATAAGTAATAACAAAACAAAAACAAAAATAATAATAGGCCTAGTAATTGTATTAGGGCTTATGCCCCAACTACCCCCAACTCCCAACTTCTTTTCTACCTTGTATAATTAATGTAGGCCTACATATACCGTTTACCGTCATTGTTCATTTAATGCATAATATTATACATAATATCATTATAAATACGATTTATATTATTACAATAGAATAAGTATAATGGTATGACCTACAAGATTTTAAAGCTGTCTGCAGAATGACGCGTCATGCCATTATTGACATACAAAACAATAATAAAAATAGGGCATCAGGCCTCAATAGGCCTACTTTTAATAAATATGTTTACTTAAAAAAAAAGGTAGACCTAAGTGTATAGTAGATAGGCCTACTTCGATTGCGTTTACATTGTAAAACAATGTAGAAAACGAGAAGCTTTTGATTTTTAGATATAGTAAATTATTGAAATTATTAGTATTGGTACGCAACATTTTCTTGGCAAAATATCATCGATCTTCATCATTCAAGGCAAAATATCATCGATCTTCATCATTCAACATTATTTGACACACTTGTTTCTGTATTAATAGTTTAACAGTGTGGTTTGCTCTTTTCGAGCTAATATCATCAAAAAATCTCAATTATTTGTTGTAATTTAAAATGCTATTAAATTCCCGTTTTTAATACAGCCGATCCCCAAAACTTCAAATTTTTACTAATAAAATACCGGAGATATAGTAATCAAAAATGTTTTGAAATGACCAAAAATGTAAAAAAAATCTTTTGAAGCCAACTAATAACAGCGCCCGCCGAAACAGCTCCCCTCTATCCCGGGGTCCGACATGTTGCTTTTTAAAGTGCTCCATCTATCTTTTGTTTTGGGAAACGCGTATAAGTGCCCTTTTTTTTTTTTTAAAAAAAAATTTCCCCAAAATATTTCGAAGTATAGATCAAATAATGGGGTAAAGAATGATTTAAAAGTGTTTTTGTTATAAAAACGACATTGCTGAAAGTGGGATCGTAGTATTTTTAAGTTTATTTTCAGTGTATTATTATTTGTTCAATTTTTCTGTTGTTTTTTGTTCGAGGTATTTTGTTGTTTTTCCCTTTTATTTATTCAATATTACAAAGTCTGGAGTCGGGGTTTTTTTATTAATTGTCAATTTTTTTTTTATCCCCACAGCAAAGCCGCTTGTGGGGCTTGTGGACTCGTTTCCATACGACTAATCATGTATTTAAATATGTACTTCCAATAAAAAAAATAAAAAAAAATTATTATTATTATTATTTTTAAATATTTTATTATTATTTTATTATTATTTTTTTAAATTTTATTATTATTATTATTATTATTATTATTTTATATTATTATTTTATTATTATTATTATTATTATTATTATTATTATTTTTTTTTTTATTCACCAATATAAACTTTACAAAAGGGGTATTAAAATTTTCACCAGGATAAAACCAATCTCTAAGGTAAAACCCCTATTTACTAAAAATTAAATATACATGGCTTAACAAAAACAATACATAAAAAATAACAGAAAAAATTTTTTTTTTACACAAAAATTTTTGCGTAGTATGTGGGGGGGTTCCCTAATAATCCCTTTTGAAGCTCTGGAGTCCGTGATTGCAGAGTTTGTTGGAGGTTCTCTTAAAAACTTCTTCCATTGCCCCACAAGCCCCAAATAATATGGGAACAATTTTAAAACGGACATTCCAATTCGTTAAATTTCTATTTGAAGGTCTCGATATCTTTGCGTTTTCTGCTTCCTTTGGACTATGTTGGGTCTAGGGAATAGCTACATCGATGATAAAACATTTTTGAGTCGCTTTTTTTTTTAACAACAATGTCTGGTTTGTTGTGAAAACCTTTCTATCAGTATTATTAGCTCATTCCACAATATGGTCACTTCCTTGAAACTACTCGTTCTGTATAGCATGTACCATTTGTAAAGGTTTCGATTTGAAACTTCTAAAAATGTTCAATGCAAATATGCCCCCAACTTTATCATGTCGAAAATGTTTTTTCCTTTTTTTTGCTAAGCCCGGGACATCCAAAAAATGTGCTCTACGCTTTCTTCAAAAGTTTCCAAACCCACTTGTCTCTAGCGATTTTTGAGAATTTTTTTTTCATAACTTTTTGTTTTTAAAGGCTTGATTTTTGTCAGCTACAATAAGACTTTCAGTTTCACCTTTGAGATTACTTCTGCCCAGCCACTTATTGTTTGATCTTGGTAAATATTGGTTGCTCCATGCTGTAATATATTGTCCATGAAAGGTTTTTAGACTTCCGCAACTTTTTAAAATCTTTCTGGAAAATGTTCTTTATTTCTTTTTGATTATCTTGCCTTTTGTTAGTGGGGGCCCATTTTTCTGATTAATATCGGTTAATTCCCCAAACCTATTAAAACTTTTTTCCTAACTTAAAAACAGATTTTTTTCATAGCTTTGCTGGCTCTGTTCTTGAACCATTCAAATAATTTGTCATCTCCCTTTCCTTTATTTAAAAACTCAAACCAATCATTCTGTTTTGTATGACCCCTCTATTGGTTATACCTCACCTCCATTCTTCCTTGCGATATACAGTTTTTTCGACGTCCGCTCGTGGATGGTGCTTTTCCGTTCATTGCCCCAACAGTTTTTGTTTTTCGACCCCACTCTTAAGTTCTTTAGCCCCAATCTAATACCCCAAAGCTTAAGAATTACGGGCACAGAAAATTGACCAATTGCAATTTTTTATTATTATATTATTTTATTTTATTATTATTTATTATTATTATTATTATTATTATTTTTATTATTATTAAGGCCTAGGGCTACCAGCAAAAGCTCTAAAGTGAAAAAACCATGAGGTAGCCTAGCTACCCTAAGATGGCTCAGGTCCCGACGGTCGTGGTTTTTGTTATTTCCGCGTCAATTTTGGCGTCCCGACGCGTGTTAGCCATGCGCCGCACTTAAAAAATTTTTTTTGAAAACGGGCGTGGAAAAAACATTTTATGTTTTTAAAATCACCTAAAACTCCCCAAATCGCTAGTAAAAATGTGTTTTAAACATTTACGTAGAAATTATAAAAATATATTACAATAATATTTAAAAATAGGCTTAGACAACCCTAAAAAATTTCATGAATAGGCCCAGGCCTAGATTAGTTTTGCGTCGCCGTCGGGGCCAAAAGGGGTTGGCTTATCGCTTTGGTTTTAATGTCCCCCACTGAAATCAGTTATCTAAAGGGGTATTTATTTATTTTTTTATTGTATAAGGACTTCTGTTGCTTGAAAAACGTGCTTATTCTTATTCTAATTCTAAATATACTAGAAGAAATGTACAAGGGTCCCGATCGAACAGAAAACGAAATGAAACCAGTAATAAGAACCACCCGTTCTCTTTCTTATTCCGCCGGACTGAGAAGGGGTTATACTTAGCATTTTTTAGCCCTCATCTCCTTTACCCCTGTCCACATGGGACCCACATCAGATTAAAACAAAAAAAATTTGGGCTGTACAAAGTGGGAAAACGCGCATTATAGCTGCAAGGAAAAATTTCAAAGTGACGTGCTACTGAAAGACTCTCTTTAGACATCCATTGCTAAAAGTTACGGAAAAAATAGAAACGCAATTTCTATGGGAATTTTAAAAGGGTATTTTGATCTGGACCCATACGCAAGTTTGCCAAGTCGTATCAGGACAAACTTGGTGGGGTTTAATTCCGCCTCCTTTGAAAGAACAACAGCTTCCCCAAATGGCTTCTACAAAAGGACTGTAATAAATAAAATGCTCTTCTTTGGATTAAAGGGAGATTTGCTCATTAGACTCTTTTAAATCGCCCTAACACACATGTTTTTGCTTCAAGTAATTCTCAGTTTTTTTTTACTGTTCTTTTCTTTTTTAATAGAAATTCTTAAGTTATTTTTATTTACTTATTTTCTATTTTTTTAAGGGTTTTACTAATGAATTGTAATAATTTGTTATCTTTTATTATATTTATTTTTTATAAGGTTGCATCCCAAGTGTGTTTGGAGCTCTTTTTTTTTCTGCCCCCTCGTGTACATTTAAACAAGATGTGTTACGAACAAATATAAAAAAAAAAAATAAAATGAGACTGAGACTGAGAACATAGTTAGACACGCCCTAACTACTACTAGGGTCCTGTCCAAATCGAAAAGGCACATCCCCAAACTCTTGTCTCTTGTTACAAAAAAATTTAGGGTTTCCTCCCAGCACGACCCCAAATCTCCTTTTTAAAAGGATAGGCCCTAGGCCTAATTAAAATTTGGGTGGGAAATCAAAATGTGGGCCTAAAAATAGAAACAAAAAAAAAACTCACGTAACGGTTCACATAACCTTAAAGGGTTGTAACTTGGGCCCTTTGGGCCAAGCTCTAGGCCCCTACACTATTCAAAAACCAATTTTGTTTTGTGTTGTTACGTCAGGGGAGAAAGTCAAAATAAATGCTGAAAAACTATTCAGTATTTTTTAAAATTATCTTAAAAAATACAGAAAGAAACCATTCCTAAAAAATCACCCCCTCGAAAATCCATAAACCTTCTTCTTTTTTCCCACCGCTTGTTTAGGCTGTTCCCGAAGGGGATTCCAATCCCTCCTAGATACTATACCCATTGACCTGACTAGGGAAAAGTTGGGTTTATACCTAACATTCTCCCCCCCTTTTTTTTTCAGACCACCGATGACGAAGATTTAAGGAGGGTCAGCTTTAGTGGTGGGGCCGGGCCCGGGACCACTGTGCGGGAGAAAGTCAGTTATGGGGGCCCAGTCAGGGGGATCCATATTGTGCGCAGTTGTCAATGTTTGCTGACCAGCGATTTCCCTTCGCTGTCAAAAGGGGTAAACCCTTATTGCCAATCTTCGCACAGCTGTATGGTCCATCTCGTTTTGGAGCTAGGCTTCCCAAAAATCCCCTTACTTGCATCACTGAAGGGGTTTTTGGGTCTCGCCACACCAAGTCACCTACCGAAACTAAAACATCTTGCGCCCGGGATCGTACTTGTCTTTTGACTATCATGCAGTTTTCCGGACCTATCACTGCAAAATCCCGAGCATCATCAACGGTTTAACAGGTCTGCTAAAAAATTTGTGTTTCCGCGGGCAAATTGATATTGTCTTCTTTTCCCGTCCTGTATCTTGTGGGACCAGGGAGCTCGAATTCTTTTCCCGTAGACTAAAAAGCTGGAGGTACCCAGAAATGAGCTAACTGAAGTACAAGAGCAAAGAGTATTTCAGGAAAACGAGCCCCCAACCCCGATGGGGTTCCAGTATGCTTGAGAGTTTCCTTAATTTCGCATTGTCCCGTTCTACCATTTGCCCGCCGGACGGTAGGGATTGTGTGCCCTCATGTTTCCCCTATAGACAGTACCCCCTTCCACAGTGCACTGAAAATGGCTTTCCTTGCACTTTAAATGCTTTGGGGGGAAACCCCATGCCTTGAAAATCTTCCCCAACATCGGACTAAGATGAGGTTTTTTTTTAATAGGGAAAACCCCAAACTTGTGAATTTTTTCCACAATTACCAATAAGTGGTTAAATGGCGTGGAGATGTCGGAAGTGGTCCCCAGGTCCCCCGCTGATTCATCCTGGGGGCCCTAGAAGTCTGCTTCCTTTTTCCTTTGGGTTTTTGCGAAAAGTTCAAGTTTGGGAAGTTTGCACGAGCGAACAAATTTAGCAATATCGGGGCGCATCCCCCTCCAAACAAAGAGCGTTGTACCCTTTTTTAAAATTCTGAAAAAACCCGCCATGCCCACTTAATGGGTGGTTTTTGTTCACTGACAACACCAAGACCGAAAACTTTTGGAAGCCAGGTTTTCTGTAAGTTCCCTCTTCGGGTTTCCCGGGGGTCCAGCAATGGCCTCACTAAAAAGCCCCCCTCTCCAAAGCACTTTCTTTGCCCTTGTCTGCACCCCAAACTGCAAAACCGCACATTTTAGGTAACTCCCTGTGACTAAATTGTAAAGGGCGAAAGGGCCCACCTTTTTCTGAAGTTCATGAGCATTGGTTTTTTCCTTCAGAAAAGTTATGTCTAGATCATTCCTGAAAAAAACTGCTTTTGCACATGGGACAGCTTCAAAGTCACTTTTGAGATGGTCAACATAGAAATGGGAAAAGTGCTTCGGGAATGAGGGAACAGATCCCGTTGCACTACGCACAAGGAGCCTGCTTTGTGCATCAGCTGGTATGTTGTACGGCCCCTTTCGAAACCCTATATGCTCGAAACCTTGCAACCCTAAAAACCCCGCGTTTCACCCGGCTAGAATAAGTTTCTGTTTTGAACATCCCGTAAAAAGAGGCATGATCACAAAAGACGTCAAATGGAAACTCCAGATGGGGCGAAAATTTTCAAAAAGCCCAAAATACCGCCAGGGATTCCCCTCCTCACAGTTAATGTTCTTCTGCTTTGTTAACTGCCGGCTTATGAATTCTACGGGGCGGAATACTTTTTGAATTCTTTCAAAAGTAACTGCAATACCAAAACCCCTGGGATCTGTTTCCACTCTGAAAGGTTTTTTTTTAAATCGGGAGTGCTAGTGCTGTGGGGATCAAAGGGCCATCCCTGAGACCCGAAAAGCGGCTGCCTCTCTCTGTTCCCAACGCCATTGGTTCTTGCGCAAAAAGGTGTGTGGTGGCAAGGGGAAATTGGGGAAAAAATTTGGAAGAAAAACCGGTATACCCCAAAAAAACCAAGGAAAAAGCTGCGCTCCTTAACCGTGGTTGGTGGGGTAGTTCTTTAAAGTAGCCAGTTTCTCCGGCAGGAGCACATTCTCCGGACAATAAAGGGGGCCAAAAAAACCAGTTGCTGCTGAAACGCTGAAACTTTTTTGTGGGTTTTTAGTTAAATTTGCAGCTCAATGTGTGACGTACTTGCTCCCGCACGGACTCGTTTTGCTGCTCAGAAAAAACCACAAAATATCCAAAAAGCCATGACACATTTTTACTTGAGGGCGTGTAGTACTTATCCATACTCCTGGAACCCAGCAGGACTGCCGGCGAGGCCAAAAGGCTACAAAGGGATCGAAGACTCCACGATGGCAATGAAAAACCCTTTTTATGTCGTCTGCAGGGGAAAAAGGATATCTGATGAAAACCTTTAGACAAGTCTGGGGTTAAAACCCTTTACTCGTCCCAATTGTGCAAACACCCATTCTGTATTCGGCTAGGATATATGGCACAGTAGTCGCTTATTGACCCGTCTGTATCAAAAGCCAGTCTGTGGCCTCCCGATTTTTTTGGAACATAACTGGGGCAGATGTCCAACTACTGCTGGGTATTGTATTACCCTGCTCCAACAGGGCGCCACAGCCCTCAGAATCACCCTTTTTTCTGTTGTTGACCGGCGCAACTTGCTCTGGTGGTCTGTTTTTTACCTGTGTCAATTTATGTTCATTCTTGTAGTTACCCTGGGACGCCTGAAGATATGGGGATATCTTGCAAGGACTTTAGCCAGGGAAACTTGCCCCTTTCCCAGGACCATGTTGAACAGCACCCTCTATTGCGCAAACCTACTGCGCCCAGTGACAAGTTTGCTGCAATTCAGGTTGTTCCTGTAGCGATGTACGAGTGAACCTGGTAGCTAGGACTACTATACGCAACGCTGCTACAAAATCATCAAGCTGTTTCTGCCGCCCTGGACCTGAAGCCCCAGCAATGGGGCACCCGGAAAATAGAGGAATAAACAAACAAAGGGCCCGTATCGGGATAAAATGTACCTCATTATCTCATCGTGTATCATCATTTTGAACACAAAATTGTTTTGGCGCAAGCACAACGCCCTCAGTGGACAAGTTTTTTCTCAAAACAGGGTTTGCGAGAGAGTACGGTGAATCCTGTAAAATAGGAGCTACTTACGCCAAGCTGCTACAACTCATCAAGCTGTTTCTGCCGATGACCTGAACCAAGGGAATGGCGCGTGTGAAATAAAGGAGATAAAAGAAAAGAGTACAGTATCTGGATAACTGTTCCTCGCTGTTTCAGGGAAAAAACTGTTTCAATCCAATTGAGTCTATGACAGTGTCAATCCCTTTATACTCCCATATTATTAAAACCCCCGGTGTGCAAAAGGGTCGCCCTTATGGACGTACCAACTGTCCACCTCCTTCCGCTATGTGCAGTGAAATGCCTGTTGCTTGGAGAAAGTCTCGTCCCCAGGGAAAAGGTGGCTGCAAGGTCAGGGAAAATAAGAATTTTTTCCGACGCTACCCCGGACCATCGATGTGTACTGAAGGGTGGCTGTAGCTGCTGCAGTCCCCGATGCTAAAAACAATGAAAAGCGAAAAATTGCTGCTTTAGCCCTCTGCTACTGCTGCCTGTAGACCCCCTCCCCCATAAAATGACACACGATCCCCTGTCCCCTCAGTGCGGGGAGAGAAGCATCTCCCATATTTACATCTAAAATGGGGTTCCCATTTGACTGGCTTAAACCCGCATTACTGATTCCCTCAAGCCCCCGCAGGTAAAAGGTCTCACATCTGGTAGTTTTTCCCCGGTTGTTAGTTGAAGGTATAGTGCCTAGATCTGAGGGGGTGTGGGGGATTGCTTGGCCCCGTTCCCTACCTCCACACCGGTTGCAGGGTTCTTTGACCGAGCTCGAGGGAGTGTAACGCCTTACGTTTGGGCAACGCATCTGAAGTTTTGCTTTTTGGGGGGGTAGAAAGCGAGGGCTCGTTCAAGGAAGTATCGCAAAGGAGGAGGGGTAACACAATTCCCAAACCAAAACCTGAATCTCTGACCTACATCCCTAATCCTTAGTGATGTGAAGTTCCTCCCTACAATCATGTCGAGTAAATGGAGTAACTTTGGGGCCCAAAACTTGTTCACTACTCCCTTCAGACTCTGTGGGTCCTAAACCTCGCTGTAAGCTCTGATCCCCCACAAAGGGGCCAAGGTCTTCATCAGGGTGCTGTTCCAGTTTCCAGTTCCATGCGCAGACTCGTAGGCGATCCGGGTTTTCCCAAGTTCCTGAGGAATCCCCTGAAAACCATCCCAAAAGGTGTATCCCCCCCGTACATCCACCAGCTTGCGCAAACACCCCCCACCTACAGGAAGAATCTCCTGCCCCGCCAATGCCCTCGCGATGCACTGCAGTGCGTCCGGAGATTTCTAGAAATTCGCCTGATTTGCATCCAAACGCCCTTTTAAATATTGGTATGTCAATTTTGAGGGGACGAACCGTGTATCCCCCATAGTTCTCGAGGAACAAGTCCAAACCCTTGGGGATGCGAGCACGAGATGCGTGAGCAACCCCTTTCTATCTGCAACGGCGACGGTGAAGCAAACTCTGTTGCGATATCAATAGGCGTTGATCTGGCGTGGAGACGCAAGCTCGGGTCGCACGCGACCTTCACCGGCAGCCTCAACGGCAAGTTTGGTGACACAGGGAAACGCACCGTGGCGGAACGGGAGCGCGCCACCATGTGAAATTCACTCTCTACCTCACTGGTGAAGTTTCCGCTCACATACCTTCGCAATGCACGTACAAATCCTCAAGAATTATTACCTAAACCTTCCAGGCTTGTATTAGTCAAAAGTACAGCGTCCCGCAAAAACGCGCACACAAGGTTTGATTCCATATCGACATACAACCTGCACGTAAAAATAAGAATTTATTAAGTGACGGCCCCCAATTGTTACGTCTAGGGTAGAAAGTAACAATAATCAATGCTGATTAACTATTCATATTTTTTTAAAATTAATCTTCAGAAATACAGAAAGAAACCATTCCTAAAATCACCACACTCGACAATCCAATAACACCTTCTTCTGTTTTCCCACCGCTTGCTTAGGCTGTCTCCCGAAGGGGTTTCCCAAATGCCTCCTAGATACTATTACACACATTGACCTGACTAGGCAAGTTAGGTTATACCTAACAGTGGTATCTAATGGCGTTTTTTCCATTGGCCGCACTCAGGTCGCACTAGTGCGCCCTATGCGCACTGGATTGCCACTTGTCTTTTCATTTGTTCATTTTGTAATGTTATTCAAGTGGAGGTTGACAACAATGACATCTCTGCACTCGCCGAGTGCATGCCAATGGAAAACGCCATAATTTTCCCTTTGAGGATATTTAACAGGCCCTACACAAAGCGGGCAGGCCTTTGTTTAATAGAAAAAAACATAAGGCCCAGGCTAGTAGTAAAGTAAAACCAAGGGATATTAAACCCAAAAGTAAAACACTGATCGTAACGCAGAGAGACGTGCTAGACCCTAGATACAAAGGCCTAGACCCCTTGATTTACTGAGTTATGGTCAATAGTGTGCCTACAGTTTTGTGTTTTTTTTGTCTAGGACTACTATGCTAATTAAAACATCCCTTGTGTATTCAATATCACTTTGCAGGCCCTGTAAAAAAGGTAAATTATATTAATTAGGGCTAATATATTATATTGTTTGTTCATTGCTTAGTGCGTTTTTCATTGGTCGCACTAGTGCGTAGGGAAACACCCCTGTTCTGTAACATCATAAGGTCTACATTTGTCCTATTCCCAAAAACTGGGAATCTATTTATTCAATTATTTTATTTATATTATCCAGGAGCCAGGGCCTTATGAGATAAAATCGGGGGATTGAACCCGAATGATTTTTTTTTTCGGTTCGGTTCGAATCCCCTGTAATAAAAATGGTTTTAAAACCAAACCAGTCTAAACCCGTTGCGACACGGGTTGTGGTTTATTGTTTTAGTAGGCCTACATTTTACAAGTAAAAAAATCACTACTGTTGGCACGTAGGCGGATTGCGACTAGCATTGGCAATAAAATTCCAAAACTGCACTGGGTAGTAGAGCGAGAGGGTAGTCGACTCTTCCTTGGGATTCCTTGGTAACGTCTACTGTGGAATTTTAGAGGGGAATCGAGGCAAAGCAGGTTATAATGTGACCCCAGGAAGATGTTTGGAGCAGAGCTATATCACAAGGGCCCTACCTTGGTGTTGGCAAAAGTTTTCGTGGCGGGCAGTGAGCAGCAGCACTAGCAGGGATAGAGCAGCGTGTACCGGTAGTGGTGCACTAGTTTAAACTTACACTAAACTTGTGAGAGTGGTTTATTGTTATAATATTAATTAACCACATGTAGATTGCCTCCCAGAGCAGGGTGTGTGATTTTTAATTTTTTTAATTTTTAATTTGATTTAAATCAACTTTTCGATTTAAGAGGAAGCCGACGTGTTTTGATGTTCGCACGTTCCTTGTCCTGCAGGCCACAAATCATTACATCAGAATACAACTCGCCATACTTGATAATGAAGAACATCTGTACGCGCCTCGAGGTATCATATCACATTTTCAATTTTTATCATAAATCAATCAGAATGTGTAGTTATTTGAGTGTTTTTGACCACTTGACAGATTCTAAATTCTAGAAATTGAATTTAGGCCTATATTTTGTTTATTTCCTATATATCAATTATTGGAAATGTGATATGATAAGACACCTTTATAATTAATTTGTTATGCAATTATATAAAATCACAAATAGATGCAACTAAATTGGCTGAGACATTAGGAACCGCTTAAAATGAGCAATGCCGGCCTCCTCTTGAATCAGATTTGTAATGATTTAAATCAACAATATCAGTGTTTCAAAACTGGTCAAGTTGGTGAGCGGATTTTTTTTTCCAGAAAATATAGCCTTATTCAAAATTATTTTAAGGAAAACTTTGCCTAATCAGTTAGAACTCTTGTTTGTTGCTCAAAATGAAGAAAAGTGCATTGAATCAATGATTTTTATTATAATAATCATCATAACTCAGTTCCAACTATGTCGGTTGAGTGGTGGTTTTCCACCATTATCAAGGGCATTAAACTGTTCCTTTTGAAGGTACTGAAAGTACCCGAAATATTGCTTTACCTTTAATTTAATATATTAATTTAATAAAGAACATGATGAGTCCAATTATTGTTTATACTAATTAAACCTACTGTTCTAAGAATCTCAGTAGTTATAAAAAAAAAGTAGATACTAAGCTTGCCAGACTCAGTGTTTCTTCCACTCATCTACTCCTTCCTCTCCACCAATTACTCCACTCTCTTCTGTCCTCCCACAGCTTTACTCTTGCACATGCTCCCACACTTCATTCCGTTTTCCAACGTCTTCTTGAAAATCTTTCCATTTTTTCTCTGGCCTTCCTACCTTCTTTTCCCCTCTCTGCCGCTTCAAATTCTCGTCTTGGAATCCTCTCTCTCCCCATCCTTTTCATTGCCCAAACCATTTTAACGTTCTCTTCCTAGTTTTAAACTTCAATCTCTCCACCCCCAGTTCTTTCCTTTTTTAATTCTTCTTATCTTGCCATCTTTGAAACCCCTTATCTTTTAAAAATTTCATTTTGCTGCTTCCCAGCTGCTCTCTTTTTTTGTTCCCATGCCCATTTTACTGCCCCATATGTTAGTATAGTACAAATATCCCTTTTAACAGCAAAATTTACTTTTTGTGGAAAAACTCTTTCCATAGAAATTTTTCTCACCAATTGGAAAAAACCCTTTGTTTTTTGCACTCTAGTGAATTCCCTAAACCTTTTGCATCTTTTGTCAATATTTTTTCCCAAATTTTTAAATTCTTTTTTTTCTTCTAAGACTTCTCCCCGTAGTACAATATTTTCTGTCTCTAGCCTGCCCTTTGTTTTTTTTGCTATGAAACTTCACTCTTTTTGATTGTTTTTTGCCCAAAACTCTGTAGTAAGATTTTTAAATAAATAAATTGATTTGATTTAAACTTATTTAAAAAAACACCCTCCCCAGAGATAGGGGCCCCGAGGGCTTTTAGATAGCACACATGGCGAGATTTTGAAAGAGTAACACACACACACACATATACGCCTACTTTGCGCTGGCGATTTTGAGTGCATTTGGCGCACTAGCGTCTCTCTACTGAAAAAAGTTTTCCGTCAAAATTTGGTGAAGACTATTAAACTCTAGGTGAGGATTTATGAATTAAAGGAAATGAAGGGTTTTAAAACAGTGCGCGAAGTGACAAATACCCTATCCATCCCGTTTCCTGTTTCGGCAGGGCTTTTGAGTTTAGAAAACAAATTTTTCCACTTCTTTCTTTCCTCCCAAAATTGTTCTCTTCCCATTTTTCCCACTCTCTCCTTTTGCTCCAAAGTTCCTGCTAGGTGTCTTTCCATCTCTCCTTGGTTTTTTTGGGAAACTCTACTGTGAATTTTAAATGTGAGACCATTTTTTTTTGTTAAAGACGGGGGAGCGCAGCAAACAAGTCTAAAACGCAAGCCAAACGGCACTAGATCTGTTTTGCTGTGAGTGAGTGATTTCACCCCAAAAAGGCCAAACCGCAAACAAATTTCTAAAATTTTAAAACAGACACCATAAATATTATTTTTGCATTAACATTTTGAGAAAGACCCTTGCGATTTAAGAGTACGCAAAAACTAGGTGACCGGAAATCTCGAGGGACTGCGGAAAGGACGGGGTATAGGGGGCCGGCCAAAAACAAACGAAGGGGGACTTTTTTAGAAGAGAAAACGAACAACTGTTTTTAGCCCCACCCCGCGTATAAGATACGATATCCCCACTCAACGCAGGGCCTGTTCTGTTACGTTTTGCGACTGAAAAAATAAATACCAATAGACATGATTGAAAACATGGCCCCCAGCACATCGTGACTTTAAAATGAACAAGGTTATTTCATTATTTTGTATTTTGGTTGACTTTTCCCGCGAGTTCTTTTTGTCTCTAAATAAGTTACCAATTTCATTGTAGTTGATTAGTGAAAAAATAGTAATAAAATAGTAAATGTTTTTGTGTAATTTTCATTGTGTCTTCACGCTTTGATTTGTTTCAATAATAGTAGTTTTTTTTTTATTTTGTAGTAAACTGGGGGGAACACAAAAAAACAACTCAAATTTTACCGGGGTTTTTCACGTTTTTTTCCCCGGGAGTTAATTTTACCTTTTCCAAAGATTTTTATTCAAATTTTTCTTTGGGATTAGAAATGAATTTTTTCTTTAAAAGTAGTTCTTTTTAAAAATTCTCGCTAATCAACAATGCACACTTTTAGACACACTAATAAACCCGATATTGTCTTTAGTATACGAAAAAGTAGACGAGTTAATTTTAAACCCACCCCCGTAATTTTTTTATCAAAAAAATTTTGGGCACTTCTATAAATACCATATTTTATTTTTTTTTGCAGCGCTTTTTTGGAGAAATACTCGTGAAAAACAAAATTCCGGAAAAACCCACATTGTTTTTAAATGAGTTTTCCTCTGAAAAAAAAAAAAACTCTTCCCCCATTTTTGGCCTATCAGCAACCCAAAAAGCAATGGGTATTTTTTCCATTTCACAACTAAAAGTTCATGTTAAAAATTGGGAAAGGCGTTAAGGACTTGCCTTTTCGGAAAAGTGGGAACTTCCCTATAATTTAGTGAGAATATGTTTTGGTTTTAGACATAATGAAAAAAAAACCTTATTTTATTTTTTTTTAAAAAAATCAAATTTTAAAAAAAATTTCGGTAGGCAAAAAATTAAAATATTTTTCATCATATTGTTGTCTTTAAAAACGGTTTAAAAAAAGTGATAAAAAAAGACGTTTACACTGCAGACATAGGCACTGCAGCCCCGGTAGTTATGGGCCCCAAAATAAATTATCTTGAATTCGGAAAATGAAAAAATATTAATTTTATCGATTTCACATTATTTTGTAGATACACTGAAAGATGATTTGTACTTTTTTAAAAAAAAATAAACTATATATAGATATCGTTTTTAATTCCCCAAAAAGACGTGTTTTTCAGTCTTTTTAAAAATCCGTTTTATGGCAAAGGATGTTTTCCGACTGCCCAAAAAGGGACCTCATAGGTATGATTCGAAAGGTTCCCGGTTCGTACCCACCATGGAATCTGATAAAATGTTCTTCAGAAAACAATACGAAGAATACATGGCCCCAGAGATTCTTCGCAAATACTTAAAAATTTTACCTGGGCATCCTAAAGAAACTAAAATTCTAATATAACCTATGAACATTGCACGCATTTGTCAATAGCTTTAAAATTCTTTTTTTTTTTGCCCAAAATAAAGGGGGATGATAATGTGATGATCATATGACCATAAAAAAAATAATTTAATTTGAATATTCAGAGGCCAAAAGCGCTAACAAGTCCATAAATCTTTTTTTAATTCGTACATGTACGGGAAACAGTCCAAAAAGTTTAATTTTCAATGATTTTTTCGGGTTTTCTTTCATAAAGGGAAAAACAAAACCATTAATCCTTTCGCCATGGTAGCGATATGTTCCCCCAACAAAAAACTTTCGATAACCCTCTAGGATCGTTAAAAAAAACTTACTTTTATCGATCAAAAAAAGATTTCAAAGTTTGTTACATTTTTTCGTTTGTTTATTGGCAGGTTGATCTCGATTGAATATTAAAACTTTTGAGAGCCCAGTAAAGCAACAAAAATCACTGCTCTAGCTCATGTAAAATTTTCTAAAATACTTTTATCTCCGCAGTAAAATGAATAGTTCGCGCACTTTTTAATTTTTTTCCGATTTTTACGATACGGGGAAAATGTGCGTAAGAGACTTCATTAGCACTTAACAAATTTTGGGAAATCTACGTTTGAAATGTCTATGATTAGTGGCCCATCAACAACGGAGAAGACAAATTTTCTATAGAGACAAAATTTCTTTCAGCAAGTGGCTATCACGCCTTGTTTTTTTGGGGGGAACCCGGGGACGAACATTTTTGAAACCCCATAAATCAATTCAGCACGCTAGTGAAAGTGGTACTGGGTATATCGTGGTTTTTACCAAAAAAAAATATAAAAGGGGTTTTCGCTCTTTCCAGTGTAAAGACAAGATGCAGTGGGGGATACGGGGGGGGGGCACGCCCCCCCCCCCCCGTTTTTTAAAAATAAAAAAAAAAAAAATTTTATTTTATTTTGCACCACCAAATCCCTCTAAAAAACCCGTTTCAAAATTTTCGCCCGCGGCGCTATTTATTTTAAAAATCCCAAAAAAATCAAATTTTCCCTTTTTGTTTGTCAGAAATAATCAGTTCGCCTCTGAAATGTGTCTGCATCAGTGTTTCGTTTTATTAATTGTCTCCTATGTAAATCGTTTTTTAACTAAAGGATAGATTTTGAGACATACGGCCTCTCTTGAGTGGGACTGGGTTTTTTGAAAATGGCTTTTTGAAAGGGTTCTTTTTAAGTCGATGCCTTTTGGTCAGTGAAAGGGAGCTGTGTTTTTTTATGGCTGGTTCGAGGTATACGGGAAAAGGTTTTTAATTGGGGAAACCTGTATAAACAAAATTAAATCTAAATACAGAAGGGTTTGTTTTTAAACAGAAATAAGAAAAATTTCTTTTGTTTTCAAAAAAAGAATCATGTGATTCATTAAAGTTTAAAAATTTTAATATAAAATCTATGTAAATCTATTTTTTTAAAAATTCTAGAAAATCCCAAAGATCATTTTTCATCTTTTCGCATGTAGCGTCACCCGGACATTTGTTTGACCTTTTCATTTTTAATGACCTGTGTGTGGTTTTTGTTGTTATCAAAACGCTACGACGTTTTTTGGATTGTTAAAAGGGGCGTCTGTCGGCAGGTGCGGGGAGAGCTTTGGGCGTGAAGTTGGAAAACGTCGTGGGTGGGCGATTTGGGCCCAATCGTAAAACTTAGAAAAAGTGGACTGGAAAACATTTTGGAATGGAAACGGGGTTTTAAAAATCCCCCGAAAGTGAACGAAAACGAAGGCGTCTGCCAAGAAGAAAAAAAGAATAAACGAGACGAAAAACCCAAGGTACATTTTATAAGGCTACCCAGCCCAGGGATACGTGAGAAAACGAACTTTTGATCTTAGGGAAATTTTAATAACCTACGGATTTATAAAAGACAGCATCGTAACCAGAAAGGGTTAAACCATTCGTATCGGACCGAGAGTTTTGGGTTTTTAAAAGGAAACCCGAAAAAGATTTTTTCGCGTAGCCTGGATTTAGGACGCATAACGCAAGCAAGGTTTTGGGGCGTATTACAACAAAAATACAGTTGAAATTTTAAAAAAAAGGAAAGGGTGGGGATAATATTGTCTATGAATCCAAAAATTGGGAAACATAAAAGGGAAACATTTAAATTCCCATTCGATATCATGGCCCGGGCTTATTTTTTTAGAAATGGTTTTAAAAATCCGAAAATGCTTTTATTTGAAGAAAAAATGGCAAATTTTTAATTGCAAAGAGCTTAGAGATAAAATAAACAATAAGAACTGGGAAAATTTTCGGAGTGCCTGAGACAGAAACGTCGAACAAAGTGTTTTGGTAAAAAAAGGGTAAGACAGAACTGAGCCGAAAAAGTAGGCGTGTTTCGTTTTTGAACGTCGACAGTTTACCGTGTGAGTCGGGAAAAACTGGTTGTTGGATTGGAATGGATATCGGGCAAGTGTGAAACTTTAAAAACTGGGGTTTGCCGCGTAATCAAATATGACATTTCGATACAGAAATATGATATATAATCGTTCAAGTATTTGTAGATAGATTTTGATTATCGTTTTAAAATAGGACATCAATGTTTTCGCGGTTTTTCCATGCTTAAAAATCCCGCGCTGTGTATAAACGCGCCGTTTGGTTGTCGGAAGACCCAAGTGCTCAAGTATAATGCCAGCCACCGCCGCCAGTGGCATGCGTCGCAGCGCGATACAAGGCGATACGAAAACACGCCCGGCCCGAGGGGATGTTTCAGTAGGCTCGACGTGTTGTGTCGTGAATTTCTTAGCGTCAGTCTCCCCAATTATATTAAATTCGCGATTTTTTCTTCCGTTTTTCGTTCCTACCCCAATTGGAATTTGATATGATAATCGATTGGGTCTATGTATCGATATATTTCGAAGAAACGATTCGATGCCTTCCGATTATCGATCACGTTTTTTACATCGAACGGAAAACCATTAAAAACACGGTGGGAGTTGGATTGCACGAAAAATATGTATTTTATCACGCTAAAAAACTTTACAAGGAAATTGAACTCAAGAGTAATACAGCCGGGAACGAACTAAAGGACGGATCTTCAATACAAGACTACGATCGTCTCAAATAGCAGCAATTTACGGAATACGCTCGGACTTTTCGCGTCATAGTTTCGATGGGAGTCATGACATTTGTGATGAGTATTTTAAAATTTAAGTTTTTTTAAAAATTATATTCCCCTAAATTTTCGGGAAACTTTATGTTTTCCACGACCAAAAGAATCTTAACTGGGTACCATTTTGCTTTAGACCGTACTGAGGTAGGGTTTGAAATGTATTCCCGTCAATGAAGGAAATTTATTTTTGTCAGCAAAATAGCCCTTCTGGTTTAACTTAGAAAACCGTTGTTTGGGTTTTGTAAAGTCATCTAGATTAGTATAAATTATAAGTTTTATTTCAAGAGTTGTCTTTGCTGTTGTCGTTTCTCAATTTTTTGGGTCTTGGGGGTTTTAGGAGGTGTTATGAACTGGGTTTGGGGAACTTAGAATTTTGGACCGGTCACGCCCGGTAGAGTAAACATTCAAAGTTTGAGTGATTTTTGTCTTTATCAGTTGTTTTTTTTTAAACAATTAATTTTATTTCCCCTGAGATCAGAAACGTGTTTTACTTTAATTAGGCGACCCATCGCCGAGTATTTTTTTTTATTAATGTTATTTTTTGAAGTTTAAAATATTTTGAGAAGATCCAACGAGAGCTTACGGATTACCCGAGGGTCGTAGGTTTGTTGTGTTACATTTTTGGGGAACAACTGGAAGGGTTTACGAATTTTTACTAAACGCAGATTAAGAGGGCTTAGAAATGTCTACTTTTTTTTAGTGTTTTTTGTGGGGCAGTTGTCACATTTTTACTGTCAAAGAGAGATTTTTTTGTAAAATTTGAATTCGTGGGGTTTTAAAGGGCCCAGGTTTAGCTAAATAGGGAAAAAAAAAAAAAATCAGATTTTTTCGAGAACAGAAAAGGGGAAGTGTATGCAGGGTTTACGGTTTTTAGAACCACGAGGAAGGATGGAGGGGATTTTTCTTTTTGAGATTCATGCAGCTCGTTTTGAAGTTTGGTGGGGTAGGGGGGAGAAATCAAGGGGTTATAATGAGTTTAGAAGAGGAAGATGTTAATTTTAATGAAGGGAGAGTGTCAACCAAAGATAGTACGGAAGCGATTCAACAGTTGAGCTGACCAAGGGATGAGGATCAAATCTGAAAAAACTCGTAACAAAAAGGATATGTTTCCTTTCGGTTAGGAAGACGGGGTACATTTTTATCTACCCGAGGGAAGGGAAAGGATTATTTAGAGTGTAGGGGGAAAGCGACATTGTTGGAAGCTAAAACCCCGCAATCGGGGAGCGAAGTAATGCGCTGGCTCGAACAGCTAGCAACAGGGGTCAAGGTCGCACCCGGAAGGAGATGGTCCGGCAATCAAGAAGTTAATCACATAGAGAAATGATGCGTTTTCATGGAGGGGATGGCGAGTCATAATGCTGATAAAATAGGAGGAATGCGATAAAAAAAGTTGGCGAGAAGGGAGGTGATGGCGGTTCAAAAAAATACCAATCACATAAGGGGTAAAAAAGAGGGGAACCCGAAAAAGGGAAATTGGAAAGTCCGATAAATGATATAAGTTAAAATGAAGGAGGAAATAAAACAAAAGGGATTTTGGTCTGAAAGCCCTTTCCGGTCATACTTGCGCCAAAATGACACGGCCTACGCCAACATACCCACCTACAAAACCTTTAACTCGCATTTAAAATAAGCGTCCAAAGGACTGTCCCACTATTTACGTTGAAGTGTGAAAAAGTTCCTGTCAGAGTCTGTATTAAACCCCTCGCAATTTGAATTTTTTATTGTTAACAAAAAATAAAAAAAAAAAACGAGAGGGGGGGTCAATTAAAAAAAAATTGAGGGGGGCCCCGTTAATGAAAAGTCCCGTTTTTTGTTGTTTTGCATCTATTAATGATTTTTTTATTTTGTCCCCTTTGAAAATCTTTTTATAAGAATAGGATAGACTTAAATAAATAATAAATAAAAAAAAATTAAAACGTGTGGGGAAAAAAATTACAGTAGTTGTGAGAGGTGCGGGGGGGGGGGGAAGGTACTAGGTCAGGAAGTGTAGATTTCTTAGGGGCATTTTTATCAGTTCTTTACTAATGGTCAGTGTGACTGCTGCGGTCAAGGATCCGCGTAGGCACGTCAGTAGGGCCCTTTAGAAAAATTTCAATATGCTTTATTGCTTTAGGCATTTTGAAGGCTTTCACCGTGGTTGTGGTGTTTATGTGGGCTTGGTCAAAAACAATTTGCCTAATCTACCTGTTGAGAAAAGCTATTCACGACTTTTTGTTCTGGTTTTTAGCCCCAGACTGGCCGAATCTATCTTTTAAAAATTGGCTATGCCCCGTAGCCTACATGCCCAGGTCCGTTGAGGGGGGTGGATTTAGGGGTTTGAAAAAGGCTGCCCGGGCCCTTTTGACAACAGTGGTCCTCAAGTAAAAAATTTCGGATGGAGCCACTCTCTAGGGTTAGGGTTTGTGTAGGCCTATTAGGGGGAAAGTGGGTTTAAATTGGAAAACCCGGGCGTAATTGGGAAAAGCCCCTTATAACTTCCCTTTTGTGAAATTTTAAAAATTTAAAAAAAATGTTAGATGCATGGGCCAACCTTTTTTGGAAAAATGTGCAAGTGTTGCAGCTTCTTCTGTTAGAGATTGCATGTCATACACTTTGCAACCAACCTCTACACAAAAAAATTTTTTAAATTTTAAAAACACTTCTCAAAATTTCCCCATTTTAGGGTCCTTTTTTTGGGTTTTTAAAAAATTTGTTTTGGGATGGAAATTAATAGACCCCTTATAAAAATATGGTAGGGCCTACGGGTGAAATTTAGAAATTTATCATAGTTCCCCTGAAAAGCAATGTTTCAATTTCCCCCTATTACCAACTTGGGGGAATTTGGGAAAACAAAATAGGTGAAATTGGAAACATACGGGAAAGGGGAAAACAAAGCCAAAAGATCCATTTAACTATGGAAAAATTTTCAGGGGAAAAGGGAAACACATTTAAATTTTGGGTTTCAAAAGTAAGGTAAGTTGCAACAGTTTGCCTACACAGCCTTCTTTCTTTGGGTTGATTATCATGTTTTGGAAGGAAAAATACCCCGAGAGATTTACCAGTTCGGGATTTTAAATAATATCCTTTTGGGTCCAATAAAGATAAAATTGGCACTTGGACTTTGTTTGGACCCACACCAAAAGCCATTGAAAAATGTGCATTTTTTTTTTTTTCCCAAACACAGGAAAAACCAAAAAAAAGCAGCTAAAGTTTCCCCTTTGCCCCAACGAGCATGTTTTGTTTTTTTTTGGGAATTTACCAAATTTTTGATGAGTTTTTTTAAATTTAATTTTTAAATGATGATTGTATTAAAATTTAAAAAACAAAAAAACAACTTTTTTTTTTACAACGCCTTTTTTTTATGCTTTTGATGTTTTGAGATTTTTTCCCCAAAATTTTGCTTGCGACGGAAAAGGGTTTTTTTAAATGTACACAAATCTACAGTTTGTTCATAATTATTAATTTTTTTTGGTTAAAAATCACAGCTTAAAATGCTTTTTTTCCAATAGGTACCCTATTTTAGTTTTCATAGGGGTCAGGGTTGTCCCAGGGCGTTTCCTTTTACCCCAAACCCGGGGAAATTTGGGAAAAAAATTCATTTTTAAAAAAAAAGCAATAAAAAACCATACAATTTTTTCCCCATGAAATTTTTTTGGGTTTGCATGTTTTATTTACACCCAAAGCACATTTTGCTCCTTTTTTTTTTCTCCCATCAAACCCTAGCCTAAAAATAAGGTCAAATTTTTAAAAACACTAAAAGTGTTTCCAAAATTACCCACTTTACCCAAAAAATATCCCCAAAGGAATATTAGATACACAAAGCTTTGGTTTTAGAAGAGGCTAAGGGCCTAGAGCTAGCCGGCCCAAAGGGTTTTCCAAGTTACAATCTTTTTTAAGTTATGGAGACCGTTACGTGAAATACGTTTTTTTTTTAATTCTATTTATTACTTTTAGTTGCCTACCAAAAAATTACCCCCTAGGGCCTATCCTCGGGGAAATTGTGTACCCCTAGTTGGTGGCCCCCTTTCAAAACCGTTTTTTTTTAAATAAAACAAAATAAACCTCACCCTTTTGAAATAAGTCAGAAAAAATCATTGTGTATATTTTTTTTAAATTTCCCGCACAAAAAACTAAAATAGAATATCACGTTTTGGGGGGTTTTAAATAAAAAAAAAACTTCAAAACTTTAACCTCGCTATTTTAAACGAAAAATTTTCTTAAAAAATCTGACTAGTATTACAAGCTCGGAACGGTTCAGGCAAAACGATTAGGCTGAAACGGTTTTAACAAGAAGTGTATCATAAATTCAAACCGATTTGACGGAAACGTTTGAGATTTTGTAACAGGGAACCCTTTTTGGAAAGCAAATTTTTCTAGGTTAAAGTGACATTTTCGTGTTTTCTTCTAGAATATGATGCTCCAACAAACTTTTAAAAAAGAAAATTAAGGGTGTAAGGGGATGTTTTCACTTCGAAAGTCAGATGGGAAGTCAAATTTAAAAGTAAATTTTTAAATTCTAAATTGACATATTGGTTGCTGGTGTTGTTATTTCCCTTGTATGGGTTTTTGACGTGTATACAACGTTTCATTTTGCCAAATCACTTTCCGAAGTGGTTTGGAACTAAAGTGTTTTTGCCAAAAACCGACGGTATACAAAAACTTAAAACGATTCCGCCCAATCGATTTGCCCAAACCGATTCCGAGCTCTGTGATTAGTTTCATTTCTGTTTTAGGCTAAAGAGGACGTTAAAGGTTTTGTGGGGTTGAGAAAAAAAAAAAAAAAAATTTTTTGAAAATTTGGGGTCACACCAACTAACAAGACCCACTCTACCCCTTTTTTAAAAATGAGGCTCGTGCGGGTGGGAACTCGAAAATTTTTTGTTTGTAAAAAAACAAGAGACAAGGTTGGTGAGGGGCCTGGGCCAAACGAGTTTGCAGATGGAAAGGGAATCCAGTACCCTCCCGGTAGTTGTACAATAAATAAATAAATTCGTTTTTTGGGTTCCCCCTCAGAAAACTGTTTTCAGTGGGGGACATTAAACCAAAACGACTAAAAACCAACCCCCGTAGGGCCCCCACGGGGACGCAATCTAATATTTTGAGGTAGTTAACCATTTTTATTTATTGTAAAAATTTTGTCATAATGCCTACGTAAAAAACTTAATAAACATTTTACTAGCGATTTGGGTTTTTCAGGTGTTTTTTAATAAACATAAATTCTTTTTTTTCCAGCCCTTTAAAACAGAATTTTTAAGTGCGCGCGCATGCGCAAACACGCAAGTGGGGGATCCCCAAAAATTTGACCCGGAAAAAACAAAACCACGACCCCGGGCCTGGCCACTCTCGCTACCCTGGCCTAGGCCTGGGCTGGCCCTACGTTTTGTTTTGAAAAATAATACTTATTTTTTGTTTGATCTTTTGAGAGCCCCCCGAATTACAGAAAACACAACGGCCGGGGCCAGGCCCCTGGGCCTAGGTAGGCCCTATACCCCTGGGCTAGGGCCTAGGGCCGGCCCCTATTTTTTTTTTGAAAAATAAATAACTTACTTTTCTGCTGATTTTTATAGAGCCTCCGAATTACCCAAATTTAACAGCTTTTGACGCCGGTTTTAACGTATTCCATTTTCCAAAACAGAAATAAAGAGGCAGCAAAAAAAACAGGGGCTCAGGCCCCCCAAAGTTAAGGGCCGAGATGGGCCAGTCCGAACCCAGACGGGGCTGCTGCGAAAAAAGGTCTAACATCTCCGCCCCCTGGGAGGCTCGTCAAAACTCGCTCGTGGGGCCACTAGGTAGAGAGTTAGACGATCCTCCGCGGGCGGGATCCAGCAGACCGAGAATCAGATATACTTTTCCAATGTCTTGAGCAGACCTTCTGAAAACCCAGCCCCACGGCGTGGGGAAGCCAGTCAAACCCGAGGTCATTCTCTATGACGAGGTTTTTAGTATTTGGGCCTCAATTTGACCAAAAAAACGGTGACGATTGCGATACGGGGCCCCCGTACAAAAAAATATTGTTTTTAATTTTGCAAAAATATGAAACTGGGTCCAATTTTTAATATTAAACGACAATTTAAGGTCTGGAAAAATTTTTAAAAATCGAACATTTGAAAAAGACCAATGGTAAAAACAATCACCTTTTTTTTTTTTTTGCGGGGGAAAAAAAAAAATTTTTTTTTTTTTTTTTTTTTTTTTTTTGTTATTTGGAAAAAAAATTGTCTGTCTTTTTTTTCCGCCTTTCCCGTGGTGAGAGCATTGACATTTTTTTGCCGTAAAAAAACACCCCGGGTTTAAAAAGTTTATAGCTTTTTTTAAAATTTGTTGTAAAATTCCCCGGGTTTTTTCCGTAAAAAAAACGTGACAATTTTTAAATGTTTTTCCCAAAATTATAAACAAAACTCGCAGTCACTTATTCACCCAAAACAAACCGTCATAATGATTAATCAAAGTTTTGGCAGAAGCTAAAAACTTCTGCCTGGGAAAGGGATTTGATCCCAAACTTTCTATATTTTTTGGAAACAAATAAAACCCTTGAGTGACTACACTCAACGATACTAGGAAGCCTCGCAAACGCTTTTTCAGGCGCGTTGTTGGATGAGCGTAATTGTTTACAAACAAAAACAAAAGCGTAAAATTGCGATTTTCATAAGAAATAATTATTCGATTACGCTAAAATATCACGCGAATATTTTCATTCATAAAATTAAGGCTCTTTGGTAAAATTATTACAGTCGGATAAAGCACGTAGATGTTATAAGTCGAAGAAATTTTAAAAATTAAAAAAATCGTGAAATTGCCATTATCATGAGAAATATTTTTTTTGATTGCGCTCTAATTTACCACGAACATATTAATTCATAAAATTAAGGTTCTGTAAAAAAACATTACAATCGGATAAAGCATGTAGGTGTTATAAGTCAAGTAAATTTTAAAAATCGAAAAAAAATCGTTAAATTGCGATTTTCATAAGAAATAATTTTTCGATTGCACTCAAATTCCATACGAATATATTAATTTATAAAAAAATCATTACATTCGGATATATCATGTAGGTGTTACAAGTCGAAGAAATTTTGTAAAAATCGAAAAAAAACGTAAAATTGCGATTTTCATAAGAAATAATTTTTCGATGGCGCTCAAAAACGTGTCATTTCTAAGTTCAGAGATTTCGAAGGTCTCCAGAAACTTTCATCGCAATTGGAGTATTGGTTTAGCTGAAATCGTGCTAACAGACGGACAAAAATACAAAAAGAAAGAAAGAAAAAAAACATTCCGGATTTTTTTCTCCAGTGTAGTGAAATAGAATCTTCGCTTCGCTCGCTACGCTCACTACGCTCATCCGATAAAAACGATATATTGCAACTGTGATTTTACACTAGGAAAACGCTTAAGTCCCGCCGCGTTGTTGGATGAGCGTAATTGGTGCATTGAGCTGCCATGTGTTATGCGGATTTTCTGTTGTTCTGTGAAAAAATTATTACTAAGTTCAATTTTTTTTTAATTAAAATAAATTAAATAAAAAATAAACTTGAATTTTAATTTTTTTTAATTAATCGTAATTTTAAAAAAAAGAAAAAAATCGAAAAATTGGGATTTTTAGAAGAAATAATTATTTGATTGCGCTCGAATTTCACACGAATAAATAAATTAATAAAATTAAGGTTCTGTGAAAAACTTATAACAATAGAATCAAGCATGTAGGTGTAATAAGTAAAACAATTTTACTTATTACATTATTACTTATTGTCTTAAAAAAGAAAAAAAAATCTATTTTCATGAAAAATAATTTTTCGATTGCACTTAAATTTCACACGAATATCTTAATTCATAAAATTAAGTTTCTGTGAAAAAATCATTAAAATCGGATAAAGCATGTAGTTGTTATAAGTAAAATAAATTTTCAAAAAATCGAAAAAAATCGTAAAATTGCGATTTTCATGAGAAATAATTTTTCGATTGCGCTAAAAAATGTGGCAGTTCTAAGTTCAGAGATTTAGAAGGCCTCCATAAAATTTCATCGCAATTGGAGTATCGGTTTAGCCGGAATCGTGTTAACAGACAGACAAAAATACAAAAAAAAGAAAGAAAGAAAAAAAAAAACATTCCGGATTTTTTTCTCCAGTGTAGTGAAATGGAATCTTCGCTTCGCTCGCTACGCTCGCTACGCTCATCCAATGATATTTTTTAACTGTTGGTCCTGAATTTGTGAAATTTGAATTCTTTAATCGGCTTCCACATGCTTATTTTTTTCGTCAACATAGCTACTAGAACCGCATATTATCAATTTACTAGGAAAACGCTTAAGTCCGCCGCGCGTTGTTGGATGAGCGTAATTGGTGAATGAGCTGCCATGTGTTATGCGGATTTTCTGTTGTTCTGTGAAAAAATCAGAACTTTGTTGAAATTTTTTTTAAATTAAATCAAATTAAATAAAAATTAACTTAAATTTTTTTTTATTAATCGTAATTTTAACAAAGGAAAAAATCGTAATATTGAAATTTTCATAAGAAATAATTATTCGATTGCGCACAAATTTTACACGAATATATTAATTCTTAAAATTAAAGTTCTGTGAAAAAATCATTATAATCGGTTTAAGCATGTAGGTGTTATAAGCCGAAGAAATTAAAAAATAGTAAAATTGCGATTTTTTATGAGAAAAAATTATTTGATTACGCTCAAATTTCACACGATATATCAATTTTTTAAAATTAAGGTTCTGTGAAAAAATCATAACAATCGGATAAAGCATGTAGGATTTATAAGTCGAAGAAATTTTTAAATCGAAAAAAATCGTAAAATTGTGATTTTCATGAGAAATAATTTTTCGATTGCGCTCAAAACGTGGCAGTTCTTAGTTCAGAGATTTCGAAGGCCTCCATAAAATTTCATCGCAATCGGAGTATCGGTTTAGCCGGAATCGTGTTAACAGCAGACAAAAATACAGAAAAAAAAAAAAAAAAATAACATTCCGGATTTTTTTCTCCAGTGTAGTGAAATGGAATCTTCGCTTCGCTCGCTACGCTCGCTACGCTCATCCAAAAATTGGTCCTTAGTTCAAGTTTAAGTTCAAGTTTTTATTGATCCGTTGATTTATACATGGTAGGCCTACAAATATGGATGTCGTCAAGTAATTAATACTAAAGATATAATAGTTAAAAGAAGATGAAATAAATATGTACATGTATATTTTCTAGGAAGCTTCGTAACGCTTTTTCAGGCGCGTTGTTGGATGAGCGTAATATTTTTTTAAACGACAAAAATCGTAAAATTGCGATTTTCATGAGAATTTTTTTTGATTGCGCTCAAATTTCACACCAATTATATTAATTTATAAAATAAAGGTTCTGTATAAAAATCGTTACAATCGGATAAAGAATGTAGGTGTTATAAGTCAAAGAAATGTAAAATTAAAAAATTAAAAAACGTAAAATTGCGATTTTCAAGAAAAATTTTTTTTTTGATTGCCCTCAAATTTTCACACGAATATCAATATCAAATTAAAGTTCTGTGAAAAAATCATAACAATCGGATAAAACATGTAGGTGTTATAAAGTCAAAGAATGTTTTAAAAAATCGAAAAAAAAATCGTAAAATTGTGATTTTCATGAAAAATTATTTATAGATTGCGCTCAAATTTCACACGAATATATTAATTCATAAAATTAAGGTTCTGTGAAAAAATCATTACAATCGGATAAAGCATGTAGGTGTTATAAGTCGAAGAAAGTTTAAAAAAAAAATTAAAAATCGTAAAATTGCAATTTTCACGAGAAATATTTTTTAATTGCGCTCGAATTACACACGAATATATAAATTCATAAAACTTGGAAAACGCTTAAGTCCCGCCGCGTTGTTGGATGAGCGTAATTGGTGCATTCAGCTGCCATGTGTTATGTGGATTTTCTGTTGTTCTGTGAAAATATATTACAAAGTCGAAGAATTTTTTTAAACTAAATTAAATTAAATTAAAAATTAACTTTATTTCTTTATTTTTTTTATTAATCGTATTTTAAAAAAAGAAAAAAATCGTAAAATTGCGATTTTCATAAGAAATAATTATTCGATTGCGCTCAAATTTTACACGAATATATTAATTCATAAAATTAAGGATCTGTGAAAAAATCATTACAATAGAATAAAGCTTGTAGGTGTCATTAGTCAAAGAATTGTTAAAAAAAACTGTAAAATTTTTATTTTCACGAGAAATAATTTTTCGATTGCGCTCAAATTTCACACGAATATATAAATTCATAAAATTAAGGTTCTGTGAAAAAATCTTTACAATCGGATAAAGCATGTAGGTGTTAAAAGTCGAAGAAATTCTATAAAAATCGAAAAAAATCGTAAAATTGCGTTTTTTATGAGAAAAAAATTCCCGATTGCGCTCAAAAACGTGGCAGTTCTAAGTTCAGAGATTTCGAAGACCTCCAAAAAATTTCATCGCAATCGGAGTGTCGGTTTAGCCGGAATCGTGCTGACAAACACACAAAAATACAGAAAAAAAAGAAAGAAGGAAAGGAAAAAAAAGCATTCCGGATTTTTTTCTCCAGTGTAGTGAAATGGAATCTTCGCTTCGCTCGCTTCGCTCATCCAATAAAGGTTCTGTGAAAAAATCATTACATTCGGATAAAGCATGTAGGTGTTTTAAGTCGAAGAACTTTTTTAAAAATCGAAAAAAAATCGTAAAATTTACGATTTTCATGAGAAATAATTTTTCGATTGCGCTCAAAAACGTGGCAGTTCTTGGTTTAAGAGATTTCGAAGGCCTCCATAAAATTTTATCGCAATTGGAGTATCGGTTTAGCCGGAATCGTGCTAACAGACACACAAGAATACAAACAGAAAGAAGAAGAAAAAAAACATTCCGGATTCTTTTCTCCGGTGTAGTGAAATGGAATCTTCGCTTTGCTCGCTACGCTCATCCAAAAATAGAATAAACTAGGAGGGCCTGGCACAGATAAGTAACAATTGTGTACTGGCACACGTAGAGACACAGTAGCCCCATGTAACCACCATAACCATGCATGCATGCAGTAACCTCATGATCTAATAATATTTCTAGTAACGAGAAATATTTTTTAGATCATGAGTAGACCTGTAAGATACAGGTATCATCTTGAGAGAGATTATATACAAGTAAATAAAATATAGTATATAGGCCCTAAGTGACAAGATATTTACACAGTGGGTTAGGTATATCGGATAGTGCAGCCAGTGCGGAGATAAGAGGTTAAGCCATCAGGCTGGCTGGCTGTCATAGTAAATGTAAATGTAATATATACATAGTATATGGATAATAGATATTATAATAAGTTGAATGTATGAATTGTATTTACATGCAGGTTGGCACATGCAGAATGATATGAATATGAACGTTGTAGCCCCACCCGTTTTGGTCAGAATTGGCCCAAATAGCACGAAAATATCGCCACAAAAATCGAAAAAAGTCGTAAAGTACGATATTCATGAGAAAATTTCTTCGATTGTACCCAAAAAGAAAATTTCATCGCAATTAGAGTATCGGTTCAGCCGGAATCGTGTTAACAAACACACAAAAATACAAATAGAAAAAAACAAAAAATCGTAAAACTGTAATTTTCATGAGAAATTATTTTTCGATCGATTTTTTTAACCGTGCAGTTCTAAGTTCAGAGATTTCAAAAGTCTCCAGAAAATTTCATCGCAATTGGAGTATCGGTTTAGCCGGAATCGTGTTTAACAAACACACAATAATACAAACAGAAGAAAAAAAACATCACGGATTTTTTTCTCCAGTGTAGTTGAATTGAATCTTCGCTTCGCTCGCTATGCTCATCCAATAATACAACTTATAACATACCCGCCGTAACAAGAATCACACTAGATCTTAAGTGTAGATGAAAATCGTGTTTCAGGAAGGTAGAGAGCGACGAGCTGATGTTATTCGGGTGTTCTGTGTATTTCAAAACCGTATTTTGATTGCGGGAACTAAAACCGTCGCGATTGGTTCATCGGGTGACGCAGTGCGTTCGGATTGGTCGACCGAGCGACGGAAACCTTTGCTATTGGACACCAAGTAGACATAAGGAAAGATCGATTTTTGGCCTACTTTTAGAGTAGGCACGAACCTCTAATTGACAGAGACTACTCATATTGAAACTAGCTTTCTTTTTTGTACCCCCGTAAGGTCCCAAGTCAACGCGTTCTCGAGATATTAGATCGTGGAAAATTCTCACTTCGAACGTGAAAACCAAGGTTTCTTAGCAATCTAACATTGTACAAACCTACCCCGATCTTTTTCACAATAGAAGTGTTTTCTGTGTCGGCGCTTTCGGTTATGAAAGTCCGTCATTCTGTGCTACCAGAAAGCAGTTCTGTAAAGAAATAAAGTACAATTATTTAAAGTGTATTAAAATACTTAAATTTTGAAGTAACTGATAGAATTATGCTAATATTTATTTATTTATTTGCATTCTTACATTAACATTTGAGCATGTTACATATTTATAAGACTTTCTTATTGCACTCATAATAATGCCATTAAGACAATAGAGTATTAAAAGTTAGCCCATATAGGCTACAAACTAAAACTAACTTATAACTAGGTACATAGGTAGGTAAACAATATACAGTAGTGCCATGATGGCATGGTAGACAAAATTATTAGGTATTAATCAGAGATTCAAAACACTGAACATCCAGATTCCAAACCAAACTTATAGTGTTCCATATATGGATAAGTCACTATCCATCAAATAAAGTATAACCCAGGACACCAAATTCAGTTTGATAACACACGAGTCCTCAACTCCAATACCAACTTTTTGCGAGATACATCAGGGAGGCGGTGGAAATCCGAAAAAAACGACAATAATTTCAATGGAGGAGATGGATTCAAATTTAAATCCATCTTGGGGTCCGACACTGAACGTACGAAGAGTGGAATAGTAAAACAGCAACCAGAGTCGGACAGACAGACCATCGTTGCGCCATCCCCCGCCCCCCCCCACCCCACACACACAACCAGGCAATGTGGCCAATATCATCTTCCACCGCAGGCAGGCACACATGGGATGAAAACGAGGGCTCAAACCAGGAGCAAAGCAGGAATCTCTTCAGTCTTTGGACAATGCGGCTCACAGTAGGCTGCGAAACGTCAAGCGCGCAATAACACAGGTATGTGTTATTACACTCTTAATAACGCGGTACAATGTCCCGAAAACCGTCTAATATTAATATAACGGTCCGCGAAAGTCTTCAATCCTTCAAGAATAATATTATTATTAATAATAACTGGATCTCAAAAAATAAATCATTGATCTCGTATCTAAAATAATACTCATTGTTTTATGTTTCTGAAGTCGTTCAGTCCTGTTTGTGCAAATTTATTTTGCGGGGCATTGCAAGGTTGCAGTCACGGACAAAGTGAATTTATGTATTGAGACAATGCCTACAAAAATCAGTTATGTGAGTGTACCCGAGTGAGTAGATTCAAAATACGAATTTATTTTGTAATTTTATTTATTTAAATTCTAAACTTAATGACAATATAATATTTAAGCTTGGCTCTTATTTTAGATCTCAATTTAAAGATATGGATGTTGTAGAATGCGAATGGAAATTTAGAAATTAACACTTACAACAACGTACAAAGAGTTTTGTTTCATTGCCATTGATTTAGGCGTATTGAACCAATAATTCAATATCTTTTTCCATTCAATTCTCCCGCCAACGAATTTAATTGCACTTGGTAAATATTTTCTGATTTGGTAGTATATTACACCACTTTTGCATCAAGTTAGTTGTATTGATCACAGATAGCGCTGTAGAACGTTGAGGCCAAGGTTTTACTACATCTCCGCCACTGGCGAGGCTCGTCTAACTCGCTCGTGTGCCACAGGTTAGGTCGTCGCAACCGTTCCACAATGTATAGCGGCCATTTTGGGCCTATACACGAGAAAAGAGGGAATTTTAAAAATCAAAGTGAACATCTATTTAGCGCGCTCTAAACTTGACCACAAAATTACGATATAGAGGCCAGAAAAGAATCGCGTTAATTTCGAGATAAGAAATTGAAACACAATAATAAGAAGCTAGTAATTTTTGTAAAGTAAAACAAATTAATTTCAACCCTATGTTATAGGATTGTTTCCAGAGCAATTCTTTTTGAAAAAATTTATTTCATCTTTCTGAAATTAGTCCACCGCCTTGTCCAAAGCAAACAATAATAATAGGGGTTTAAAAGGGAGTAGAAAAAGGGTTAAATTGCAAATGAAAGACAACAAAGGCCTAAATAAGTAAGAACATAGTATAACAATTTAAGTAACGGAAATTATAATATAGCAAAATACTGTTTTAATTTTTTGGAAAAAGTTTTTCACTAAGGAAGAGGAGGAGGGGATTGAGTCCAATAAAAGCCAGCCAAAAGTAGCCAACAAAAAAGGATGGGTAGTGCAGGAGGGGATAAGCTACTTTATTGCTGCATAATATTAATGCAATGTAATACAGTAGGCCTACTGCAAAAAATTTGAATAGATATTGACAAGGATGTGGTTAGTGGTTGTATCCTGCAACTGCAAATTGGACAGGCCCTTTATAATATAATACATAATAAACAATGATTTGATAGGCCTTTAGTGCCGATGAGTGGTGATAGATGAGGAGGGAAGGGATAAATATAAGGGTAGAGGGGTAGACACGGTACCGGCACATAGCCTACCCCTTCGCAATTACAAGGGACAAAACTTACGTCCATCGAAAGGAGGTGACTTGACAGTCATAGGTTCTTCACAAAACCTGGACGCGAGCAGAGTCGAGGAGAACAAAGCGTACACTAGCCTCAAACCCCCCATCGCTCTAGCCAGCGGTATACGCGAGTTTCAGGGCAGAGCATTCCCACTCTCCCCGTGACCACACCAAAGGTTGCTAACTTCGGTATTTGTGTGGGAACGGCTAAACGCGGCAATGAATCATAAAAAAGAAATAGATGCCTTCAAAGGGTTAAGCTAGCTATGAGAAGTTAAACTCTGCCTAACAAAGGATATCCCTACAGAAAATGTAGACTAGGTACATACAAATTTACCCTATACAAATTATAATTAGATAAGTCTTTATTCTCTTTGACATACATAATATAGGTATAACCAGAGATGTATTTTAAAAATTGTTTTTACAAAATACTTCAAAACTCAGTATTTTCAAATACAAAATACATTGACAATTTTGTATTTGAAACACAAAAATAATCTGTATTTTGAAAATACTCAAAATACATTGCAAAAAATCATCAGGCTAAATCAGTGAATCAATAAACATGCATTTCAACATAATTTATTTTAATTGTAGGCCTACATAATTTTTTTTGTGATTAGGCCTATGTGGATGATTGATGTCTGTGATTTGGGACTATTATCAGATTACAAATTTTAAAAAATATTGATTTTAAAGTAGGCCTATGCCATGCCTACACTACACCTAACATTATGAGATGGTGATGGCAATTTTTCAGGGCTCATAATCTTATTTAAGTAACAGTATTTTTTGTGATGTAAAAGTAAAAACATCCTAATAGTATTTCGTACAATAAATGCTAACATTTTAACATAATGACCCAATAAGGCTAATTGAATGCACTGTCAAACCAAGCTTCAATGCGGAATGCGAAGGTTTATTCTGGAATACTTTTGAACCAATATTTTCACCCTAAAGATTGTCTTCTTCTTCTTCTTCTCATATGCCCACATTTGGCCTATGATGCCATCATGCTTGATCTAGTCAACCAATAGAGACGAGCCTCCCTTTCCTCATTCTTCATGCCGTTGGGCATTGCGTCACGCTCATTTGCCAGACTGGCACAGGTATAGATGTCGTCTGTCAGTTCACCTTTTCCGCATAATTTTGCAGGTACTGGTTTCAAACACAACCTATTCGGTGCAGATGCTTCCCTAGAAGGTCATGTTGAGTCTTCAACCTGAACTGTGCTGTTTCTGTTCGTCTATCATATATTCTTTTGGGTTTACTTGGGCTGCGTGGTGTACACCTGCCATGGTTTGTCTTGTCCCTTTTTAAACCATTCTTGTCTAATTTTCGTAGAAACTGCAGCATTTACATGGGCTTTAACTGAGCTGTAAGTTATCGGTTTGCTCTGTTGTAGCATTTTGCGCCCTTTCTTAGCTAAGAAGTCCGTTATCATGCCATATACATTGCAGTGTGATGGTATCCATTGTAGCTTAATTATCTTGTTTGCATTGTGCAGTCTTAGGATTTGTAATTTGCACTGCCTTACCGCAGAATCTGCCACTTCCTTGTTGACTATGGCTTGTATTGCTGCTTTTTTTTTTTTCAAAGATTGTAAAATTTTAGATGGTTAATTGTTTAGGAAGGGTAGTGCGGTTGTTCATCAGAGTAAATTTTCATATTACCCATTCTTTTAATGAACTGGCAATACATGTGCCATATAGAGAGAATGTCACGCTTGATAGTAGGCCTACTTTGCCAAGCTTAGGCTATGTAGGGAAACATGAATGTGAAATGTGGAAATGTTGTCAGATAGACCCTTAGCAAACCTTCCTGAACCCAAAATCCTAAAATGGCCCAATTGTCTCTGGCGATGTTTGGAGATGATAAAAAAGCAAGCAAATCCAGTCCCAAATGACACAAATAAATTATTCTAGCAAATAAAAGAGTACTTCTAGATACCCTAAGAAACAACAATCTTTTATTAACTAACGTAGGCCTATGTGCAAACCTGCAACTTTTATAGGGGCCTAGTGGTCAAAATTTGCAATATTTATCGCTCAAATTTGGAGTAGTGGTTAACGAGAGGTATTTCTATGCTGAGGGTCGCATGGTTTAAATTTCACTCATATTTTTTAAACTTTTTTGCAATTTATTTCCCAATAATTTCATGTTTTTTTACCTGCTGCTTTACTGTACTGTTGGTACAAAAACTTAAGTAGAAATATTCATTTTCTGACAAAAAAAGTAAGGATCAACATTTGGGCACATCCAGAGTTACGCAGAGCACGCTCGCTGTGTGTTGGTCAGGTTAGGAAGCTGGCGGGACTGGTGGTGTGAGGTGACAGTTCCCAGTTTCTGAGTTTCAACTGCTTGTAGTCATCGGGAAGCGCCTGATGATTATGGTAATGAAACTGTCTATAAAAGAGAGGTTAATGTTTAACAGTATGCTGGGCCACAGGTTTAACACTTTGACGGTGGGGGGGGGGGGGGGGGGGCTAGCTGTCATGCGGGTTCTCAGTTCGTTGAGGTGAGGCCCCACATATTCTGCGGACACTGAGGGCATTAAGTTGGTAGACCAAAGTTGGAAGCGAGGCAGTGTTGTTGTGATGAGGAGGATGCGGTGGGTGACGCCCGTGGCTTTTAGTGGTGGACGTTTTTGATAGGTGGCGCATAGGGAAGTTAGCACCCGGGGCGCGGTTGCAAGGGTTCGATCCCGTTTGGGGAAGCTCACTGCGCCAGAGTTGGGAGGCCTGGCCTCCCATTCACAATCTGGAGAGAGAAAACCCATAACAGAAGGTAAAACATGAAAGATTAGGCCATATCATATTTTAGGTAACTCTTGCTGTTAGGGCCTATGGCCTACCAGGACCTGCACATTTAAATTTAAAAAAGTGGAAAATAGGCCCTACACCTAGGGCACCAGTGTCAACTCGTGACATGAAATGACATAAAAGTTATGTTGTGCATAAATTGTGGGTATTGTATTAAAAATGTAAGTGTAGGGCCCACAGGAGCATTTACTTTTTCATTATAAAACCACTTGCCACTCATGCATATATAGCCTATGAACAAGATTTGGTTCTTGAGCAAATCCAGTTCAGCGGGATGCACCCTTCAACAAAAATAGGGGAAAATCGGTTAGCGTTTACACGTACCGGGGTGGTACTAGCAAGGTGGAAGGCAAGCAATATTTTTTGTGCGCAACTTATGACAAAGTTTAGTAACTTGTGCTGGACAAATTCAACCCACTACCCGCTCAGACAGAGGAATATCCGTGGGCCTATTATACTACCCAGTAACATGGAAAGTTGACTCATGTGCTAATAAAGCATTATAGATCACCTAGTGCCAAAGCGTAGAACTGTACAAACCTGGACATTACGTAGGCCTATCTGTTTTCTTTATCTTGAAATAGTTGTGGTCAGGGTGTGAAGGTTGGACGTCTCAGAATCTCCAGGCTGCAGGCCTATCTGAAAATAATAAATGAAATGAAATAAGCATAGCATAGCGGTAGCCTTATCAGCGATACATGTACGGTACACGTAACACAGAACTATTCGGTTGGCGGCCACGGTTAGGGGGGGGGGGAGGGTCCAAAATAAAATCGGCATTCATTTCTGTCACAGAAATACTCCAAAATATACTAGGCCTACTAGATGTGAAAAAAAAAAACAATACCACAAAACCAAAGGCCTAACGTTTTATTTTAAATAGTACAAAGGAATTTTAACCGAAATGGAGTTTCGCCAAAAATGGAAAAGGCGATGCCTCTCCCAACGAACGATTTATGTACACAGCAATTTTTATGTCCAACATATCGTCTACACTCCGTCTTAAAGGGGTACCTTTGTGGACATTCAGCTAGGCCTAGGCCTACAGCCTACAATCGGACAAAAAATATAAGCCTAGGCCTAAACAGCTAACTTAAGGCTTATCATATGCAGATCTAGTATTCTAGTATAGTAGGCCTAGTAGTAGTCTATCTATGTAGGGCCCAAACTAAGCCTAGGCCTAGCCCTATGCCTAGGGGGACTAAGCCCAGGCCCAGGGCCCTAGGCATAGGGCTAGCCTAGGCCTAGGATGTTTTGGAAATCAAATAAGGCCTAATTACAAAATTACGTCGCCTGGGTCTAGGCCCCCTTTGCGTGTACTAAGTTCAGTCCTAGGCTAGCTTTGGGTTGGCGTTTGGCCTAGACCTAGCCTAGGCCCTTTTTGATCCAATCCCTAGGGCCTGGCTAGGCATTGAATAATTGGATAGGCCTAGGCCCCTACACAAAGGCCTAGGCTTACGACGTAACCTCAAAATACTTAAGGTTGGGACCTAGGCTAGGCGGGCCCTAGGCCTAGCCCTTCAATTGGCATGGGAGCAAAAAACCTAAACATTTAAATAAGCCTGGTCAAAAGCCTAGACAAAATAACTGGTCCTAGGGGGTAAAGGGCCAAAGTATTTTAAAAGAAAACTAACCTCAGTCTTGAAATCAGAAGTTGACAGTCCAGTTGTCCGTCTTTTAAACTGGAGCCATTTCGCCCGTCTTCTTGATGAAACAGTGGATCGATAAGTCTAAATCTTCATCAGATTGTCCCGTACAATTTAAATTTCTGCACAAACCGGCATATTTCGTATTTAATACTTAAAAAAAGACAATTTTAAAAGAGCATGTCAAGAATAACACAGGGTCGGCCATAAGGGTTACAAAAAGTTAGGCCCAGAATGGCTTCTAATTCGCTGCTGCGACGACCTAACCAGAGAGTTAGACGATCCTCCGCTAGGCGGAGATCCAGCAGACCTTGGTTGAGGCCAGTGCGAAAACGAACGCGGCGGCTCAGCGGAAGGGTTCTCACCTTAGAGCATGAAATCCATGTTAGGTTCTCACCACCGCTAGAAGAAACAGAAACAACAACAACAACAACAACGCAGCGGCGCACTTGTTAGTTGTGTTTGTTGCATCGGACTACTGGCGCGTCGGACTACTGGCGGCCTCCCTAGTAATTAAATAAAAATAATAATCTGCTTATGAATTATTTTCTGGATATTCTTACGCTCAAACATAATAATATATCCAACTATTATGATGATATTATTATATAATATTTTACATTTCATCCCTATCCCATTCAGAAATATAGGAATAGGAAGGTTCAATTTTGGCTATAGTTGGCCTACCTACGCAATAGGGAATATTCCACTTCCGCTAAATACTGTACGAATAGATTTTTTAGAAGAAGTATTTCGTCCCGATTACAAATATGTACTTTGTTTTTCCGTGAAAAAATAATCCAGTGATTTATAGCCGTTTTAAAAGCAGCATTTTTTTAAAGCGGCAAAAACGACTGTGACGTCAGAACTGTGTTGATCCAACGCCGTCTGGATAAACATACATCCAGACCATGGTGGTATATATCTTAAAGATATATACCACCATGATCCAGACCAAAGATGTTGGAATAGTATTATAGTAGGATCGAGATATACATCTGTTATGTATTTATAATGCGCGCATTCTGTATGCATTCGATATCGATATGCATTCGATTGTCGATTTATGTGCTGTACAGTGATGCGTCCTGGTGGTGGAATAAAGTGAGTTCTTCTTGGGAATTGCGTCGTGGTGGTCTGTTCTTCTCCCAATGTCATGTATCATCCAAATGGGATTAAAGTAGTCTAAGATATAACACTGGCGGCGAGTAAAAGGGATGAAAATCCACGTCAAGTATGTATATATAATAGACTTGAGGCATTTTTATTTTCCGAGGCGAAAATTAGGCCTAGGCCTAGGCCCTAGCCCATGGTGGTATATATCTTTAGGTGATTTCACTGCCAGAATTCTGTGGTCGCTTAATGCACGCAGTGCAGGCGGTCGCCGACAGAATGCGCGACGTGTCAGGTGGTAGTCACGTGACATAGAACTTACAAGATGGCGGCCTTGGGGACCAATCAGATGGCTCGAATTCGGAAATTCGAATGTTCCGCCTACGGATCTGAATGCACGGCCTTCTATATTAAGCTTTCTATATTTTTGGAAACAAGTACACTAACCGCTGGACCAATGAGCCACACAGGGGCACACCAACTCTGACTTCACTTGCTAAGGTCTATACATAGATATTGAACCCCTATATAAGGGTTCAATATCTATGGGTCTATATACTAGGAAAACGCTTAAGTCCCGCCGCGTTGTTGCATGAGCGTAATTGGTGCATTGAGCTGCCATGTGTTGTGCGGATTTTCTGTTGTTCTGTGAAAAAATTATTACGAAGTCGAAGAATTTTTTTAAATTTAAATTAAATTAAATTAAATAAAAAATTAACTTTATTTTTGTATTTTTTTTTATTAATCGTAATTTTAAAAAAAGAAAAAATCGTGAAATTGCGATTTTCAGAAGAAATAATTATTCGATTGCGCTCAAATTTTACACGAATATATTAATTCATAAAATTAAGGTTATGTGAAAAACTCATTACAATAGGATAAAGCATGTAGGTGTTATAAGTCAAAGAATTGTTTTAAAAAAGAAAAACCCTGTAAAATTTCGATTTTCATGAGAAATAATTTTTCGATTGCGCTCAAATTTCATACGAATATCTCAATTCATAAAGTTAAGGTTCTGTGAAAACATCATTAAAATCGGATTAAGCATGTAGGTATTATAAGTCGAAGAAATTTTAAAAAAAATCGTAAAATTGCGATTTTCATGAGAAATAATTTTCCGATTGCGCACAAAAACGTGGCAGTTCTAAGTTCAGAGATTTCGAAGGTCTCCAGAAAATTTCATCGCAATTGGAGTATTGGTTTAGCCGGAATCGTGTTAACAAACAGACAAAAATACAAACAGAAAAAAAGAAAAAAAACATTACGGATTTTTTTCTCCAGTGTAGTTAAATGGAATCTTCGCTTCGCTCGCAACCGCTCATCCAATCAATCCGAGTTGGGGCGATTTCGAGGAGTCACCCAGCCGTCATGAAACGTGATATGAATTTGAAAACTGTCACAATCGGGGCTGACAACACAACAAATTTGGTTCGGTATAAAAACATTCCTTTTGTGTGAAACAATAAGTTAAACATGCTGAAAATCACTTTGCGGAGTTAGTAGGTACTCCTCCTCCTCTTCCTCTTCCACCTGCCTACAGGCTACAACATTCCAATTTTTTATGTACGTACTTTTGAAATAAAGTTTTAGAAAGTTAGCTGAGAGGCATCGAAATAAAAGTTTTGACATTTAATTGGATGAGCGTAGCGAGCGAAGCGAAGATTCCATTTCACTACACTGGAGAAAAAAATCCGGAATGTTTTTTTTCTTTTTTTTCTGTATTTGGCTAAACCGATACTCCAATTACGATGACATTTTATGGAGGCCTTCGAAATCTCTGAACTTAGAACTGCCACGTTTTTGGGCGCAATCGGAAAACGATTTCTCATAAAAATCGCAATTTTACGATTTGTTTGGATTTTTAAAAAAATTCTTCGACTTATAACACCTATATGCTTTATCCGATTTTAATGATTTTTTCACAGAACCTTAATTTTATGAATTAAGATATTCGTGTTAAATTTGAGCGCAATCGAATAATTATTTCTTATGAAAATTGGAATTATACGATTTTTTAAAAAAAGTTACGATTCATTAAAAAATTTAAAATTTAAGTAAATTTTTTATTTAATTTAATTTAATTAAAAAAAAAATCGACTTAGTAATGATTTTTTCACAGAACAACAGAAAATCCGCATAACACATGGCAGCTCAATGCACCAATTAGTATTACGCTCATCCAACAACGCGGCGGGACTTAAGCTTTTTCCTAGTTAAGCCTTAAGCTATGTTTAGACGGTTCAATGTTTCATTCAATGTCTTGAA